>JAUZND010003109.1:0-33335 GCA_034780555.1 Coelogynopora nodosa
CAGACCCCCCCCCCCCCCCCACCTCCCTCCCTTCCCATACCTTAGAGTGAGTGTTCTGTCTGGGTCACGGTATACTTGTTCCTCGTCCAACTTCGTAGCCCCGCAGCCTCGTTTTATCTTGGGCGACAAAGGATGCACCAATCTCAATATGGATGGGGCAATATTTGCCAAATCTGAGGAGCGCTTATAATAGAACTAGGCATCTGAAACAATAGCTTTTAAAAATAAAGTGAAAATTCACTCTCGATCCTACTCTCTAGGTGAAATTAAATTTGAAATGACTTTTTCGATTATGTACTTAATGTGGTAGAATTTTCCATTTTCCCTTTTCCCCCGTCATTATCCTTGTTTACAGATAAGTGGTGTAATATTTCTAAAATATAGTTACATATATTATATCGTTAGTAATCATATATGATGATAAAATTATTAAATTTGAAAATCCATTAAATGTATATATAGTTAAGAGAATAATTTGGCTTACAACTTTCATTTAGATATTTCGTATTTGTTGTTATTCATTTACTTTCACCGAATTTTTTACAAAAGAGGAAAGGAAGAGGTATTTCAACTGAGCTCCTAAAAAAACATTTATAAAGGGAACATTCTCATCGCTTAACTGCAGTTTAATTATATAAATGTATATTCTATATATTAACCGTTTTTTAAATGTTATTATCATTCTAAAAAGTAATGTGCTCTTTCAATAGATTCTTAATTACCTATCTGTTTAGTTATAAAGAGATGGTTATAATGGAAAATTAAGTGAAAACAATCTGTATTTTAATCTATTTTGATAATTAATTATGATAATATGATCCTAGTTGTTATTAGAATGCGTAAAAACAAATAATTTTTTGCCGAAAGTTGAGGATGTAAGTGATAAATAAAAGTATCTTGCTAAAAGGTTTCTTTACTACTTTTTGATACGGACAAAGAAATTAATAAAAGTCTAGAAATAACAATTGTTTATCTCATTTTGGGTCATGTTTTCAAGGTCATTGGGTTCTCCAGTACACAATTTACTCTATCTATACAGAAATATACGGGATCGCCCACCAAGTGCGACTCGACGCGATGAAACTGAAGACGAAAGGAATGTTACCATACTGTGAAGAGTGAGCGAGGGCATCTCAGTAACACAGACTTTATTCATTGGTCATGAACAAACAATAGCTACCTGCATGTTTATCTCCCCAATCTATACGTGACACAAGGCTGAAGTAGTTAAACAGATATAGTGCGTAATTTGTTCATATAGATAGACATTATATCTATAGAGCCATAATAGCACATGGTATTTCGTCGCGTCGAGCTTAGTGGGAACTAATCAATTTTTTTGCCGCGCGGCACTTCGTCGTGTTTCTTCGCGTCGTGTCGCGTCGCGCTTAGTAGGTATATCCCTTAAGAGTTATCTAGGTATTGAAAATACACAAATAAAGGGTGGATTTTGAGAAGTGAGTCCTTTTGAATACTCACTGTTTAATCTATAGCGTTAAACAACTTTTAATTGTTTAAGTAATTCTTCTGGTTTCCAAATTCTGCATTTTTAATTTTATATTTTAAATTAAAAAGTGTGTTATTTTAAATTTAAATATGTATAATAATTTTGGTACTATATATAATATTATGAAATAAGAACATTATATATCTATATATACTTTGTTGTTTTTTAAATGGTAAAGTGCCATTACAAATTTAATGTTCCCCATTGAATGTGTTTATTTTCCAGTTTCCTGAAAAATTAGCACTTCTTAGACCCAGTATATGCGCAGGTATATAACATTTTCTCACTGGTGTACCATATACTACGATATCTCTAACATTGTTGGATGATATGTACCTTGTTTAAAATGCGGGTTAGATACCATTTTCCACTTCTTTCAGGCTTCAATATATGTTAGTAAGATACTATACATATTAAATGTTTATTAAATACGTTTATCATTTATAAAAGAATTCCAGTTGGAGTGTATAAATTCCATAGAAATGTGAACAACGTTAAATCGTTTCTATTTCCTAAAATGTATTACACCACATGATATCATTTGCGGAAAGAAATTATGCTGCATGTTGCATGTTAAACTGGTTAGCTGGGGCAAGCGTTGGAAACGAGAGTATACCATTATTGTGCCATTCAACTGGTTGAACGAAAAAGAGATTTAAATACTAAAACCTTCTTTAATAATAATAATATTAATATAATATTCTTGAAATATTACGAGCGAAGCAAAATATAGTGTCAACTGTACAAAAAAACACAGTATGAATAACAAAATGTTGAATGAATCCAGCGAATTTGGTGAAGGAAGGGCGGAATTGTTCTGTGCGAGCCTGGCAAAGGAATGTACTTGTCATCATGGAACTAGAAGGGGGAGAAAAGAAAACTAGCCTAAAAAAGCGTTCCCTGTTCTGTCGTGAGTCATACACAGCTTTGAGGCGGAAAGACAACTTGTTGATATATAATATGGTACATATATCTAAATTATTATTATTACATATTTTGCTTATTGATTTTATAAATAAAACAGCTGTCTGTCGTCTGTGTTGTTTTTGATGATGAATGATAAAATTATAATTTATCTCGTTCCTGGAGAATGGGAAACCTGGCGGTCTTTAGGAGTTTTACGTAATGAGTAAAGTATAGCCTGGAAACATTGTTGGCTTAGTGTTTAATACTTTTTTTAAAATTCTTCTGCGATGAGGTTTCGTAGCGAACCTCAGTATCTTCAAAACATTTTGGAGCAAAATGTCTATTGCATATTATAAGACCTTTTTAGGAGAAAAATTCGATCGTTTTATCGCAGAAATAAAAATTTGTAATTCTGACACACGGTTAACTTATAGGGGAATTCATGGAATGATATTCCAACATTCTTTTTCAAGCGTTCGGAACAAAGCGGAACATGATTTTGGTATGATTTAAAATAATAATTTTACTGTCGAATAATACTCTAATTTCTTATATAATACATAATACAATGCCTATGCAACTTTTGCGCAAACCTTTTACACACATATGACATCTCTGACAAGTTAAACATACGACATCTCTTGCCAAGTTTTATGTTGAGACACCACTACTTGGCTCTCTGCCTTTAGCCTCAAAATTGTGCATTGTTTTGGTAATTCGCCATATAGTTAACACGTCTCGATTTTTTCACACGCGTAAGTTTTTGTCATCCTTTTCCCTCGTCTAGTAATGTAATGCTTGTCATTGAAGCAGTGCTGTCACGAGCAATCAAAATATGATAAAGTTTAAAGGTGTTTTGAAGTCAAGAACTTTGGCTACCACCATTTTCCTTTTTTGACGTCCAGTGCAGGAAATGATGCCGTTCATTTGCAAGAAGATCGTCAGAAGAGGATATCATGTCGAAAATATAGGCTAGGTCATCAGCATATTTGATGATAACGGAACGGAATGGAAATGGAATGGAGATCGTTGACAACTACAGCGAACAAAAGACTAGGATCCAGAACACTCAGATAAAGTAGGCGACCAAGACAAGAATGAGTTGTTGTCGGAGACTACGAAGAAACGGTTTTCGAGATTATTGGATGGCATTACCATTAATTTTGTCAAAAGCCTCATGTGCCTCAAAGCCTAGTCTCTCGAGTGTTGAAGATTTGTGAGAATTTGATGTTGCACGAGGTTTTGAGCCGAGACGGGTTCCTTCTTTGTCCGTGCCTGGAGTGAAAGCTCTTTCCAAGAAGGGGACAACTCAGAGACATTGTTGCGAAGAGCTGATTCAACGTTCGAGACAGAAAGAAGAAAGGTATTGAAAGCTGAGTGATCTGTCGAAAATGTCGAATCGGAAAAATCTATACTCAAATGTATTCTCTAATTTGTGAAACATGTATTATAATATCATCGATAGTGTGTACAGTTTGTTTTGAGGCGCGCGAACATTAATTTATTTTTAAAAATGCTTTCTTCTTCTTCTTCTTCTTTATAAATGAAGTTGTCTTCTTGTGTTGTTTAGAGATCTATCTATCTATTGCCAGACGTAAGTGACAGATTGACACTTTTCTCTACAGTTATTGTTACTAATCGAGTTTATCAGGGAGAAAAAACAGGGGATTTCCCAGCAACTAATCCCGTTTTTACCCATTATAGGTATGATATACATCTATTTTTCGTCATTTAATATAATAATGCACAGTGTCTTTCTTACTAGTGAGCTTCCAGCTACAGCTTGCTTCTGTTTTTACGATGTATAGCTGTCTATTTATTTTAAAGCAACGTCCGGTCCTGTATTTATTTATGCTGTGAGATTTCTTCAGCTTTCAGATGCAGGCTTATCCTTGTTTTCTATCTGTTATCTTTATTAGACACTAAGATAGTTATGCTGTGAAGATGCAGCTTCAGGGCATTACATATACAGCATAATATATTATCAAATTAGAGGCGAAAATGTTTTTTGATAAATAATATTGACGACAATTAAAAGATAAGGAAATTATAATTTTAAAAACGGTATAGAGAAGACATCGAGTATTTCTTGCCACATTTTCAATGTGTAAGTGAATTGTCGACTTTTTACTAAACCATACCGAGTATAAATAGAGGTAACACATTTAAATACACACGGTTTTCATTAATTTTATTAGAATCTATATTGACAATATCCCACTCTGCACTCTCTCTTGATGATCTCCCTGTAGAGTTAGTCGAAGTGGATTTTGTGAGAGAGTGAAAAAAGGAGTCACATACAGAGAGAGAGAGATGTATAGATGATGTTGTATTTATCATATTCATGTTGAAAAATCAAGCGAAATATATTTTATTTTTTTAAATTCTTTTTTAAACTCTCATATCTAAGAGCACGCATTGCAAATCTTTTTACTCGATTCCTCAAAAAGTGTCTTTTTTCCATTAAAGGAGAACGGAGTAGACCTTATCGTTATAACTTATAGATTCGTGATTGAAGATTCCTACTTTATTTGGTTTCCACCCCCCTCTCTCTCCTCCTTTATGAATTTGTTTTGCGTCATAATGGAATGTGGATATCTTGTGGTAGGAAGTTACAGAGCAAGTATTCCTTCTTCCCCCCTCTATTCAACAGTGTGTTTTTCTTCTCAATTAGTTCACCTTAAAGACGGCGTTAATTTATTGTTGAAATGAAGGTTTTTCGTATTCTTCAAAATGCTGCATATTATAGTATAAATATCTATATCAGCCTTGATCTATTATAACGCGTCTGCGTTTGCTAATAAGGAGCTTGTCATAATATCCATGAATATATACTCTTAGTGGAAAGATTAAAATATATATTGCATTATTCTCTAGATAACCATTTTCAATTATTACGGGTAATAATTAGTGTTAACCCTTCATTAAAGTTATAAATATAATATAAAAACTACCACTTGATTTCTTTATCTCTCAAATCCATAATGTATTCACTAACTCAGCTACCTATATAGTATATATATTCATGTCCTTCACAACATTACTTCTGATAATACGAATGCCATTAAATGTTGACCATTTGAACCAATAATTAAAATGTTAACTAAAAAGTAATTCAAAAGTTGACCCCCCCCCCCCACTCCCCTCTCCAATTTGTGGCGCCAAATTTGATTTATAAGTCGCAACACTAAACAGGTAATGACATGCATTCTAGATGAAGTATTTATAGAACTTTAATAAATATAATTGATACTACTCTTGTAGATACTACTTTTATAGAAATATCTGGAATAGTTATTTTTTGTTTTTTATTTCAAAACTGTCTAAACGATACAATGATGGCCGATTTAATTTATCAGTGCGTCCGGCCTAATGTACGTGCGTGAGACAATAAACGATACAATGATTATCAGTGCGTCCGGCCTAATGTACGTGCGTGAGACAATTGCGTGAGGTAGACAATTAACTGGGCCAGCGTATGTAGATAGCAAGCTTTTTATAATATAATGTATACCCAGCCGGGACTGTAGTCTGTAGTGGTCCCTGGAGTTAAGTGAATAGTCTGTTTACATTATGTGAGTCTCAATCAACTATGGGGCAGATCAGTCAGTCAGACATACTATAACTTTATTCTTGGTTGAACATTCGTTTTTGATATTTGTTTTTCTATTTTGAATTGGACATTAGTTCATCTCAGAGGCTATATTATACCTACATACGCCTATAGTACGTATTGAATGGTGTCAACATAAAAATATAACAAATATATACATACTTTTCAGTATTTATAATCATAAGTTGCGAATTTTACAAAACAATATATTTCTTTTTTGTAGATTTTATTCGGTAAATTAAGTTTTTAGAATTTACTCTCAACCCTTGCGAAATAATTAAAAAAATTTTTTAATTAAGTGGCCTATAGGTGACACTTGCGACAAATTTAATATTTTAAATATTTTTAAGTATATTTAAGTGAAAAATATAGTAAATAAATTAAGTAAAAATGAGAAAACTGCATTGGTGCGACGCAGCGGCAACTATTACTACATACGCATAAATCCAAAACTTGGAAACTTCAGAAGGTTTCACATACTTCATTTAATGCTGTAGTATATTAAAAACTGTATAAAACTGTATTATTTACAATTAAAATGTATATTATAAATGTTACATAAACTCATATTTATTCATTTAAGTTTCATAGACGCTTTGTATCGCGTATGTGTCATAAATTTATTTTGATTATAAGTTTTTTCAACATTTGAAGAGTGCCATTTATGCTATTTTTTGTTGTTGAAGATTTGACTAGAATGTGTTCATTTACTAATATATATATAACAAATGGGTTGCTTAGATTGACTAGCCTATATAGCTAACCCAGTAATTGAAGAACCCATTTCTCCAGAACTTTGTGAGGAGAGCTACAAATGAAAAATGAAATAAAAGAGTTATATAAGTACAGCCACGGAAACCAGAAGACAATAACGATAGGAAATCGTGTCCATCCATTATGGTTTCACCTCTTGTGCAGCGAGCGACACTCGCCTTTAGGAACAGGACACTATTTTTCACTTCCCCGGGAACTTGTTCAACACGAAACCCTACTCGGGCGTTCACTTTTGCTGGCTGGTAACGGCGGACTGACTTTCTGACTTACTTAGGGTGGGGGGTGAGAGAAACTGTTCACATCATATTATTGTGAATGATGTTTTCTCGCGATAAATGTGTTCAACTTTTGAGTGGAGATGATGTTCCAGCAACCTTATATTGTCGAGGTATACCTATAGTCGTCGCCATATACAATAATTGTTGTAAAAAGGTTTAAGATTTTGTTTCTCCTGTCGTCTTTTGTGTGATATATGGTTATATATATGTATATATATATGGTTATATAGAGTTATGTGTCCGTTAGAAAGTTAGTTAATATTAAACTACGTCAACTTTGTGTTACGTTATTTATATTGCCAAATATATTTTTTATTTCCATTTTATTTCAGAAGTTTATCTCGCTTTTAAATCAATTTCAACCCCCCCCTCTTATTTCTCCTACCTTTTCTCTACACTTGTTCTTTTTCGATCTGTCTCTTCTCCCTAATTCTTCTCAATCTCTCTCTACCTTCTCTTTTCTTTAATTTATCAACTCTCTTTTCTCATCTCCTTTTTTGCTCACCCTTAATCTTCTCTCGCCATTCTCTCATTCCTTTCTCTCACTAAATCTCTCTACAGCTACCCTCCTCCATTCTCCGCAGCTTTATCTTTTAATCTATTGTTTTTCTTTCACCTCCCTCCAATCTTTTTATACTTCATTGTTCAATACTGCTTTATGCCTTTCGCTTCTTCACTTTATTCACTTAATCCTTCTCTCCTTCCTTATCCCTCTCTTTATTTCTTCTCATCTCCTAGCCTTTCCCTTTTTCTCTGCTTTCTCCACCCTTCTCTGCTATCTCACCTACATCTCAACATTTGTGCTCTCTCGTCGTGCTCCTCTTCAGCTTAATCTGTGTTCCCAAAACTTCCTCAATTCCTGACTCTCTCCGACATGTAATCTCTCTCCTTTCCCTCTATCTTCTCTCTCCTCTCTCTCTCCTCTCTCTCTCGCCTTCATCTCTCGCTTCTCTCCCTTTCTCTCCCCTTCCTCCAGTATCTCTACCCTCCTCTCCACCTTTATTCCTCCCTCCTCCCTCCAGGTGCTCACCAAGGACTCAGTGACGGTGGCGGTGGACGCTGTAGTCTACTATCGCATCTACAACCCCGTCGTGGCTGTCACCAATGTCGAGGACGCCGATCGATCGACCCGGCTGCTAGCGGCAACCACTCTCAGGAATGTGCTCGGCACCAAGAATCTGGCCGAAATTCTGTCCGAGCGAGATATTATATCAAACATGATGCAGGTAGGGCGCACTACTTGCACTCCCGTTTTTGATCTGATTTATTTATATATATATTTGTTCTATGTGACAACCGTTATGATTTAAAACATCTAAACTGTAATTGACTTGAATATTTAATTATTTTTTGTAAGATAATTTTGTATATTTTACACCATTTTACAAACTTGTTAACGTCATAATATTATAAGCGATGAAAGCATTTTGTGTCTATATCCAACTGTTATCCAACCAACATGTTATGCCTGCCTAACAATTCTATATTTCCCGAATTCCAATTTGTTATCGTGGTGTTATCTGAATGTCGTCTAGCCGTCTCTGCCAGTCTTTTGCTGCTGCATTTATTCACGGAAAACATTAATTTGTCCTTTCTTATCTCCGAATTTATTATTTTAAGTCACCAGACAGACAGGTAACTCGGTGGTTTTATTAGGGGTGTTCTTTTCGGTACTAACACTTTATTTATCTTCCTCTCACTCTCTCTCTTCTCTCTCTCTCTCTCTCTCACTCTCTCTCTCCTCTCTCTCTTCTCTCTCTCCCTCTCTCTTCTCCCTCCTTCTCTCTCTCTCTCGATCTCTATCTTTCTCTCTCTTTCTATCCCTGTTCATCGGTATGGGGAATAGGTTTAATAAGGGGATTGACTTATTGGGACCAGTGCGAGTATCCTTATCGCGAAAGCGATTTGAGCGATTTTTTAAATCTCTTTCTCTCTCTACCTCCTCTCTATCCCCTAACCATCGGTATGCCTTTTCTGTGAAGTGCGGTTTGCCCTCTCTTAGCCTGAGTACACTTTATTTTTCGTCTATTTTATCGGAATCTTAAATTGTCATACCACCCCGTAATAACTTCTTTTTTAGAAAATTGATATATTATATGTTATATATATTTAGTATATATATTTAGTATGGAGGGTCTGGTATATCAATATAATTCTGTCGTATTTATTTATATCTGGTAGCTGCTGTCCATAATTTTACTAGGTAAGTATTGGAGAGAGTGTGTCACCCACTGTTCGTGACATCAGATCTGTCCCGAGGACTTGTCTACGCTGACACCGACACCGGCTGGTCTCTTTAGTAGTTAGCAAACGTGCGTACATTTCCCGACCGTTTTTAGGGCGCAGTTTGTTTTAGTCCAGGTCAAACGCGGAAAATTCTAAAATCTTACCTCTTTTTAATTTTTTTTTTATACTAAAGCCGAGCAGCGGTGGAATTTATATATTACAGGAAACAGGCACGCAACCGCCATCGGTGTGCAACAGCTATGCATAGTATGTATGTATGTGTGTACTTCTTACTGTCTAAACTGTGTATACGCCTGCCGTGCGGTGTTGAAGCAGCCAGCGTTAGTCACCGGCGGCGCGCTGTACGTCTTTGTGGAGACATATCTCTCCCCTCTCCAAGTCCCTCTCGACTCTAGTTATCGATATTTATTGACTTCGATGAAAAAAGGAAGCTTTTTCCACGGTGTCTCTTTTATATCACCGGGACTAGATTAGACTGTGTTCTCTTAATTGATGCATCAGGCGACAGAGAAATTGCAGTTTTGTCCGATATATTTTCAAATTCTTTTTTTTGTTATTCCTTTCTTTCCTATTTCATGTATCTCCTCAGAAGAGAATTGTATATGTATATATACAACCGACAGAACAGCATCAATCACTGGCTACGCATTGTTTGTCGTATAAGAGAGTATGGACACGAAGAAAATATGGGCTATCTTCACTTTTTCTCTTGGAACATTTTCTCCGGGCGACTTCCGCGAAGCGGGGGCTGGGGGGAACATTCCTTCCATTTCTCCCGAAACAACAAATAGTTCAACTGTCATTTTCTGAGCTAATTGCAGATCATTATTTTTTGATTTATTGCAAAAAAATACAAGCTCACCGCCGCTGTACTTTTGTGTGAGGATGATGGTGAAAAAAAATTGGATTGTTGACTTTTGCGTGTTGTGCAGTGGAGAGATGTTTATTTTGCCACTTTCTGTTTCCAGGCTCGATGATGCTAAAACAACGCAAAATTTTAAATTATTATGGAAATTAAGTCGATATTTTGGGATGCTTCACCTATGAATGGTTACTTTCAAGGTGAGAGATAGAGAGAGAGAGATAGATAAATTGATTTGTGAAACGGCGTTGGTTAGTTCTTTGTTTGTTAAATTAAAAATATTGAGAGTAAAAAAGGTGTTCAATTTTTTTGGTTTTTGTTAAAAAAAATAGAAAACAATAGAAAAAAAATATTACAATTGAAATGTTAGCCTCGAAAACCGTTTGAAGTCTTGATTGAAGATGGTTCATTCAGTTATTTCCCAGTCTGATTAGTGTGCACACTTTTATGCCTCGTATTTTTAGTCTTGATTGTTTAAAATTATGAAAACCCTTGATTAAACTTGCACTCAAAAACCTCGGGGAGATGTATTTGTCCAGAATGCTCAAAATGTTTTTAAAATGTGAGAAAATGCAAGAAATAGCAAGAAATGTAAAAAGTAGCAAGAAAATACAAGAAATAGAAAGAAAATGCAAGAAATAGCAAGAAAATGCAAGAAATAGCAAGAAAATGCAAGAAATAGCAAGAAAATGCAAGAAATAGGAAAACAAAGCAAGAAATAGAAAGAAAATACAAGAAATAACAATAAATTCAAGAAAATGCAAGAAATAGTAAGAAAATTTTATAAAACTGAAAATGCAAGAAATAGTAAGAAAATTTTATAAAACTGAAAATGCCATAAAATTCTATAACTGAAAATACAAGAAAAAGATTATGCTTGGTATTATTCTAAAACCCTCGGAAAACTCTCCAATCAAAATTACATTTTGTCTGTGAAGCACCCCAAAAATAGGATGATTGGATTGATTATGCATAATATGTAGAAACAATCCTCAGAGAGCCCTTCAGAAAACCAGAGTCACAAAGCAATATTAAAAAAATAGAATACATTATATTATGTGCAGTAGCAAATGAAGATTGTAACAATATGCTCTCCCCATTTATTTTCTCGATATTTTTCTTTCAAAAGGGCTCTATCCTCCCTGCACCGTATAAATAGATTTGAAATATTAAAACGGATACTTTGCTTATTAATATACTTTTGATACCTCCGTTGTTTTTGATCTCTTTTCTTTATATATGCAAATGCTGCTGGCTTTTGTTCATAATATTATGATTCCCTAAGATATGATGTACTGTACGTCAAGTCATGACTATATTCTTATTCTGATGCAGAACTAACATCCTTTGTATTTGAATAAACAGTTAGAAGCACCAAGACAAAAGCTACTAATGCTATCGTTGTAATAAATAATTGAAAACCAGCTGAAAATGGCATTTTTAGACATTTAAAAAATAGTTGTTGTCTGTGTTATAAGAATTTTAAGAAGCTGAACATTTCTTTGATCACCCACATCCTTGTTTACTTTCTGTTCTTTCAGCTAATTAATATATTGTCGTTTTCTGGCAACTATTAAATGATTATGATGTCATTCGTTTTCAAAAATAGGCTAAAGACGGGTTTGTCAGAATATAAAGAATATTTTTGCAGAATATACTTGAATCTTCTAAAGAAAAATGTTTGTGAACATTGTACCAAAGAAAGCAATTTTTTTTTGCATGGAACAAAATATATATTCGTTAATAAATATAGTGCTCACAACTTATATTTATAAATTACTTATTTATAACAAGAAAATGAATTCAACTGTCAACGAACTGAAAAACCTCCTAGAAAAGACCTGGAATTTAATCATTCAATTGTGCTGGGCATCCCGTCTAATGCAATATAATCAGCACACCGCTGTCGCTAAATAAACAGCGACAAAATCTACAGCACCATAATGTATAGTTAAATGGTACTTCCGAAATAATTAACTACATCGGCGCTAAATGCTGGTGGGTCAATTTGACCCCCCCCCACCCCTCCTCCCCACGCCACCAGACTAAATAGGCTTCCAAGGGCGTCTGGGGTACATTCATGAGATATCGATAGATTTAATAAATAAACGTGTCCCCACTCTATCAACCTCTAACCAGCCGTGCATATATATTGATTGAATATATCACACATTGCCATATAAGGTATTATTACAAAATATAATACAGATTATATTATATTACATTATGGGAAAAACCATGATTTGTTTGCTCTTCATCTAGCACCTAAAAAAACATCCACGGTAACGACCCACTATTTCTGAGAGAAATTATTGTTAACATCATTTTATAATCTAATTTGCATCTCCCACCAGGCAAGTGGAGTTATAGAGGAGACTGGATTGCATTAGACTATCACGCGAACAAATACCTCCATATCTTTACTTTTCCGCCAGCCAATCACTCTGTATTTGCTAGACACCTGGATGTGCATTTAGTTTACTGCAGGTCCCGTATTAATACCTCTATGTTATCATTTGTCGCTGCATCTTCAAAGTAACTTTTGCATTAATAATACATGTATAATCCTAATAAAATTTAAAATTGAAGGTATGAGTATATAATACCGTACGACATATTATTATGTTGATATCGATTTTACTCTGGTTTATTGTTCGATGTTATTGAAAATGTTTAATTTGCTTTATTGGATTGAGATGATAAGAAAATACTGTGACATTTTCCGGGAAGTATGTGTTTTGTTATTTTATGTTTATAGTTGTATTTGATTAATTGTTATCACTTAAAATTATT
Source organism: Coelogynopora nodosa (assembly GCA_034780555.1). Classification (NCBI taxonomy): domain Eukaryota; kingdom Metazoa; phylum Platyhelminthes; order Proseriata; family Coelogynoporidae; genus Coelogynopora; species Coelogynopora nodosa. The sequence continues at coordinate 12,981 of JAUZND010003109.1, forward strand.
TGATAATATACTCGTTCTATTTATTTAGATGTTTTTCAATGATGTTAACTGTATTAAAATGGATATTTTATAGTAATAATAAAATGTCTTTTGCTATGGATATACAAGGTCTCCTATGGCTATTGTGATTAGAACCCACCATTATAGACTGACTAGAATATCTATCAATCCACTCTGGTCATTTAATGTGTTTATCGTGAGTATTTCTACGAGAATTGCAATATGTATCAATCGTATGCATACATTAAGGATAAATCGATAATAATGTTTACTTGTCTATTGAAGACAGTTGATTTGCATACAATATGTGTGCTATTACAGTAGGAAAAATGTAATCATTATTTGTTTAAATAATACTAAATGATTTGTACGGCGGTTTATTTCACGACACTTATACATTATTGTATTTATTTCCAACCTTTAGAAAAATAGCATTTTAAATAAATGTTAATTTTATTGATTAACTTCAAAACGTAAATTGTACGCGTCAACACGAAACACTAATCAACCAATGGTGAAACGATGCACAAAGTACTTACTAACTCCAACACATATCCTTTTCAGAAATAACGCTATACAGCTACATTTTGTTTATTACTTAAAGTTATGTTGACGTCATGAATTCTATTTTTTTCAATTGGTAGCGTAATAAGGATAATAATTATGGATATTTTGGATGGATTCGACCTGTAGAGAGAAGAAAGATAGAATGACCGAAACAATATTGTCGATATATTTATAGACGTTTTTTTGTTTGTATTTACTATATATAATACTCTAATTTTGTTATACATGTTTAATTTGAGTAAATTTATTATAATTCTGTTAATTGTGATTTTTGATGAATTATACGTTTTTGAATTTTTTCTCATCAAAAGTAATGGCGCAAAACTTTCTATGTTGAGTTGTATTATAGCCTGCCTTAAATTATAAAATTGACACATAGTTATTTTATCTACTCCCAGTTAAGCCTCTATAAAGTAAACTTTTGTGTTTTCTAAAGTTATTACGATGTCGTTCTGATACCAGTTATAATATTGATATCTTGTGGCGTACTACAAAGAAAGATGTTTGCAAGCAAGGCACCATACCACTTCCAACGGTGTCATGACTCATATTTTCATATTTGACCTCTGAACTCCCGTCCCCTCCTTCCCCCTTCGTTCTCTCTACGCACAGGCGATGCTTGACGACGCTACTGATCCTTGGGGGGTGAAGGTTGAGCGCGTCGAAGTGTAAGTGCCTCAGTTATACCCGCACTTGTCTCGACTCATGTTGTCTTCTTTGTGTTCTCTTCCCCCCCTCCCCCTTTCCCTCTCCCCGGCCCCCCCCCCCCTTGTGTGTCCCTTTGACACGCGCCCCTCGCATGCAGGAAACCTTGGATGAGGCAACAGACTTGTGGGGCATGAAGGTTGAACGGGTGGAAGTGTAAGTATCGAACGGCTATCTTAATGATTGGTTGACAGTTACGTCACAGGCTGACCAGTCGCAGTTCAGGTAACCCGCCTTTTGACCAATCACACAACACCATACACTGCCTGCATATTTCTCTTATAATACAACTAACGGTACAGTTTAGTAGTTGTAACCAGACAGATGCGTTTATTTAAATTTAAAGGAAATTAGTAAAAAAAATTGAACGAAGTAATATATTTTAACGCAATTATTCAATTATAAAATTTATTAATTTATCGAAATTTCTGTCGAAACCGAAAACATTGTTCCAGACATACAACAGCTCATACTACTTCCACTTAAATAGAGATAAATAAATAAAATCTCATGTTTTTAAATTATCCCCCCCCCCCCCGACCAGTTATAAATAATCTCAATGATTATAATAATTTTCAAGCTTACTAACAATAATTATTTTTCAACGAGCTTTGAAACTATATCATGATACAGTCAAAGGATACCAGACAGGACAAAATAGACATACCCACTCCACACGCAGGCTATTTATTGTCAAAGGCGATAATGATATGCATTACAATTACACGTAATACAATGGCGGTCATGCTTAGTTTCTCTACTTTTCTCCTATTTACCTAGATGTGATAATAATATTCCTTTCTAGTGCGAAACCCGATAAGATGGTTGAACCCCTCCCCTCCCCTCTTTAACTGTTTTAAACATTAATGCAATTGAGAGAAAGGATCCCCGGCTGAATTGAATATGTTTGACAACATACTTACAACCTTATACAGTCGTCTTCTGTTTTGCCTCGTATCCAAGTTATTCTTTATGCTAACTTCTTAAACAAGAGATTCAAATTTATGGACGTCATTAATTCAAGTAGATAAGGCCAACTTGGAGATAAGGCTAAATTTATGGTGGCTTTTAGCGAAGCGAGTGCTCTCGACGACAGACAGGTTTTCCCATCTGATCCGGTTTCCACTGCTTTTAACAGAAATTCTAATAAACTTTTATAAACTTTTTTCCCCCACCTACTATATATATAATATATACAATATTTATACCTGATACCTACTTTTGTATCCACTGTTTTTCCACATGAACAACATCAACTATATTCGAATACTTCATCTGTCCTCTGTGTACGTGATTATATACAATATATACTGTTACTAGGACTGCATCAGTCAACATCCAAGTTTGTTGGCTGTTCGTCTTCGCCTAACCTATACCTACTCGCCCGTCCACCCTGCTTATTACGTACCCCTGTTAGTATAGCGCAGTCTTGCGATGACAGAATGTAGTTTAGGCTGGTCATATATTATATTATGGTACCGTTGTCATGTTTTATATGCGCATGTGCGCCATAATGGATATTGATATTGATAATATGCTATCTGCTATCTGTAGAAGGAAATTAATGTGTCGGTTGAAACTTTTGACTTCTCCTGGCTTTGGACCACATGAAATTGCATGATTTTAAATTATCACGACATAACGGTAGTATTTTTTAGAAAGACGTAATAATATATATTGCCGATGCACCATTTTATTAATCAACGTTTTCTTTCATTACTAAAAAAGGAGGGGTAGGCCTTAATTATACATTTCGCGCAAGAATGCCCTAATATATCTCTCTTTTGATTAGATAATAAAAAAACAGTAGTGCAAATATTATGCTTCGATGGCAAATTAGTCGTTGTTATACTAATTCTGTATGATATCCCAGCCAATCAAATTGCATTAATTTGATACATTTGTAACCTTGATATATAATTGCGTATTATATTGATCATTATTATATTATATCTGGTAGTGTATGTTCAGACGAGTTTGGTCCTGGTGTCTTCCTATTCGGTCATTGTTAATGTAATTAATTATCCTCGTTTTTTGTTTATTCCTTGAAGTTGTTGGGTTTTAATTTAAAAGAAGCGGTTTACAGTTTTGATTAAATTCGATCAAACTTTGAAGTCAATGCTCACTGTTAGGTTACTTCAGTTATTTCATAGATTCGCCGACGCTTTTTAAAAATGAATCAATATTTATCTCATAGCACACACAGCGGTTTGTTTTAAATCACATTACTTCTTGAGCACGTTAATTGCTTTGGTAATAGATTTTGATATGACTTTGCTGTGGATTAAAAAAAAGTGATCAGGCGAAATTTGATTGTTGTTGAAAATCAAATGATTAACTTTTAAAATTGCCGCTTTTAATTGGGAGTTGAATTAAATTTATCGATTTTTTAGATAACTTTGTGACGATGTGACTGTATACGTTGGCCAATAAAAACTAAGACAGCAGATTTATTTGTATTTCTTTGTGAGATAATTAAAAATAATCTCCGGTTTATTAGCTGACAATATAACATATTTCATAGTTTTGTCGATGTTACGTCCGCAAAACTGCAACATTTATCACCTTTTGTCAGCGGGTTTTAACGGAGAATTCATGATTGGTCTAACAGAATTCTGTTAGTGTAAAAAAATATGGAGGAAAAAAAATTACGTGAAAAAAGTAAGTATATAAATTTACACTTTGTACAGATTCAACCTATACATTGGGTTTCATTTGAGCTAAATTGTGAATTAAAAGTACAATAATAATAAATTTGAATCAGAGAGTTCAGTTTAACTTTAAAATGTTTGTTTAATTAATTAATATGAGTATCAGACAAGTGGATGCATCTACATTAAATTTATATTAAATGAAACATTAAAAATAATTAAAATAGTAATTTTATTCAATCAGTTTCCTATATTAGTTCGATATTAATTTTTTTTGTAATTATTTTTGAAAGAATTTAATCTTGAAAACCTTTTTTAAAGAATATGTTATATCTATATTAATTTAATAATTGTTATATTTTTAATTCGAATTATCAATTGTTTGTTTAATACTGTGTTTGCGCTCAATCCATGTTTATTAATCATTGTCATGGTAACATTTAAAAAAATCTAATATTGGTCTGATTTTCATTAATTGTTATTGAATGTTCATTTTACAATTTAACTGGTGAAAACCTTTTAAAAGGTTAACACTAAATTTGTATGCGATATAGTTACTTCAGACTTGTTAGAATGCTGACGAAATATGTTATATAATATTTGTATCTAACAAAGCGTTACTAAAATCTATTTTTCCCTCTTCCCACCATTCATTTTGTATATAAAATATGTTCTAATTTAGTAGCGTCATTTACTCTCGATTCTCAGAGTTTGTTATTAATATGATAATATTTATTTATTTATTAATTTATTTATGTGTGTGGATTTGTTCATGTTTCATAATTGATATTATGTAATCGTTGTTACTGCTCATGCTCAGCCCAGGACTTCAGGAATGCGCTAGCGCGTGTCTGCCCTGTCCTTTACTATCTACCTTCCTCTCTTGACTTTACTCTCTACTCGTCTGGTTTTGTTTTTAATCGATTTATTTTTTGTTCAATTCAAGCATGTATTGATTTGCTACACTTTATTGACCTACCCGCCGTGGAATTAATTAATTAATTAAAAAAGTAAAAATGATTTTTTTCCTGTCAATCAGAAAAATATTGACGTGTTCTGTCTATATACTCGGCTTTTTATCACCTACTATAGTGGAGGACGATGTTTATAATATATAACGTGTAGCCACTATCTATTCCGCTGTTAGTGATGTATTGATTTGTTGACTTATTGATTTATTGATTTGTATACTTTACAATCAAGTTAAAGTGAATATTAATTGATAATCTGTGTCGCGAAAAACTGTGATTTATTGATTTTTCACTGTACTTTATATAGTAACCTAATACTATAGTGTTGCAAAATGTGTTTGTTAAATTTTAACACTAATATCATACATCTGTATTTATGAATAATTAATTGAAAAGTCATTCATAATATTATTGTTAAATAGTTGTCCGTCTAGCCAAGCTTGGGGTTTACTAATCACATTTAAATCACTTCTGACCTGTCGTGGTGCGATCAAAATGTCCTGAAATCAACGTCTACAGCAGCTTTGGTAATGATCATAATCTCGAAGTAACTCTAGTGGTGCTTATTTGAGATGGAAAGCTGATACCCCTTCATCCCCAGTTTGGTAGCTGTTAAAATAATGGACATAACATATCTATATTTTGTGTGACAATTCTTTCTAGGCGCTATAAAATAAACATGACTTGTTCTAGCTTAGCTGAGAAGCTAATAATTGATGATTGCTTAATTAATTTGATACCTGAGTAAATTAGTAATTAACTAATATTATATTATATCAGTGAAAAATTCTCGTTTCGCTTTTCTACATACCTGCGGATGGATTTCAACATTGAAGTTAATTGTGATCAAGTTAAGGTAGTAATGATACTTTATCCGCAAACCACTCAGTAACTCATCCGATATACAAACCTACACACGACTTGATTTACTTTTCTCGCAATTTTCCTCTTCTATATATACAGTTAATAATTAACAGCCAGGGGAAGTGTATCGTCTTCTGAAGAAGTCTTCTGTCTAGATTGATTGCATATTACTATTATTGATAGCCGGTGTCTTTCGTCCGCATCTTCAAACTTGATTACACAGCGCAGAGGAACGAACGAGTATGCACTAACAGCCGGTGGATTAGGCGAATTATTGAGGACATAATATGTAATATTTATACCTCCTTTTAATTAACTTACCTAAACATAGCTATTGTGTACTCTCCAGTCTGAATCATTATATTCCCCAATCCTGATGTAATTACTTGAGAGGATGTAGAAGAGAGGCAAATATTATGGAAAGTATGTGTAGCAATTATGTTTTCGCAGTTCCTGTTTATAAATATGCGCGATAACTAAACACACTTTTTTGTTGTTTAATAATAATATCCGTATTTTATATTCGCAAAAAAACACAAATAATAACAAATACAATCTCGTGATACTGTCAATTCGGATGTCATCCAACAAATGTCATTTCCTGATCTAGAAAAGGGTTGACCTAGTTGATTTTAAATTAACGAAAAAAACAAAAACAAGTTAAACATGTCTGCAGAGTGCAGCATCCAGTCTACAAAGCTGTTCTGATAACAAGAGACGCAGATAACCACCGTGTTTTCGTTTCTGCTCTGAGTCCAGCGATAGTTAGATGATGGCGTGGAGCTAAGTTCGCCTCTGAAGTAATTAGGGGCCACCTGACAGCGCCTTGCCGTAGGGTGCAGAACTATAACACAAATCTTGGACATGTTACAGGAATATAGGATTATTCTTTTATATATTGGCGGAAGTGGGAGAGTAAGGGCGACAAATTATATTGTTCTTCAGTTCAGTCTGAGATATATATAGATTATTCAGAAAGGGTGTATTCAGAAAAGTCCCCCCCCCCTCAGCTGGTATTGGGAAGTATAGAAAGGCAAAACGAGAAGAGAAAGAATAAGGACACCAGGAAGCCTAAATAATAAAAAAAGAGTTTACACAATGATCAAGATTCTTGAATATATTCAGAATCGTTATAGGAATTCTGATTTGTGTAGATAATATACAAGTGGTCTTGTGGAGGATGGGGCTAAATTATTCCACGGGCGTGTTGTCAAAAATCTCTTGGACACCAGAACACGCAAATATTGTCTCTTGGGAGTCAGTCAGTCACTTATTGTTTTAACGGGGAAAAAAACACAAGTGTTCTCTTGCTCGTGTATGTGATTTTATTTGTATTCTGAAGGCAAGAAGGTATATTGTGCCCCTCGCAGACTGTAATAAATATTTGTCTGTAATTTATGGGCATCTAGTTCTATAAATATCCTACGAATTTCCGGTTAAAAAGGGTGCCTTTGTCGGCAAGAAAAGTTTCCATGTAATTAGTAGTAATGTTTTAAAAAAAATATATTGTTTTAATAAACTGTTTCGTAGAACCAAGCTTGGTTAATTTGTGGGGATAACTTTTAAGTCAATAATTTTATACGAGTTGTTTTTTGTTATTGATTTATAAATACAGAGATAATATTCGTTGTTAAAGTTGCAATATTTTTCTAAAGTGCAGTGACAGAATAACAGCATCTTGTGAAGTGTAATTTGTGATCAAAATAATCAGCTTTTAAAAATTATGTAAATGATAAGTGGTTATTTCTACATAAAATAAACATTAATATTAATCATAATTTATTGTAAGAATCGTACATATTATTTGCATGTTGTCCAAAATATGACATAAGTTTAGTTATCTAAAATCAAAACAAATTTGGCTACAATATATTATTTGCCTGTTGGATTGACTAAAAGATTAACCAATAAGAATATATTGCATCTATTAAATTACCACTCAGTTAGCCTACTACTAGTCCTGTTTCGCCGGGTGTGATGTTTATGAAGGAAATAGTATAGATAATTTAACGATTTGTTCTCCTTTCTCTTTCTAGCAAGGATGTCCGTCTTCCAGTTCAACTCCAGCGTGCGATGGCCGCCGAAGCTGAGGCTGCCAGGGAAGCCAGGGCCAAGGTGAGTTCTTCCGCAACTTGTGTCTGTCTGTCTGTCCGCAAAGGTTCATGCAAGCTATCTCAAACTATCTAAAAAAGGGATTAATCTGGCCATTTCTGCTTATAATGTAAACTTAAATCTTGCTGAAGTGAATCATTTTAGGGAGTTAAATGATTACATTCAGATGTAATCGAAATATTGATTGAATACTGAATTTTAAATCGAAATATTAAGCCTGTTTAAATTTGTTTTTAAACATCAGAATCGCTATTAAATTATAACATTAAGAAAATGTAGACCTTTTTATGCATTTAGATGAAAACTTCTATGACAATTAGTGAAACTTTTACGGAATAAGATACTATACAACTATAGTGACAGAGGCTGCCAAATGAGATATTATTATTGTAGCGACAGAGTTATTTAAATTCCGGAAATTTTTACTCTCATTGATATACCAGTCGGTGTGAAGCTATAAATTTGAGCTAGATGTGTACGAACCTTTAGGGGATTTCATAGATAAACAACTGATCTGCAATCCTAGGAACATGTACTGCATGTACTGTATCCACTCCGGCCACGCACACTCTCTCTCTCTCTCTATCTCTCTCACTATCCTAGGTGATCGCCGCTGAGGGGGAGCAGAAGGCATCCCGAGCTCTCAAGGAGGCCGCTGACGTCATAAATCAGTCGCCCTTCGCGCTGCAGCTCCGTTATCTGCAGACCCTCAACACTATCAGTGCTGAGAAGAACTCGACCATCATATTCCCGCTTCCAATCGATATGCTTTCCCAGTTCATGAAGAAGTGATTTAGCTCTCTATCTCCTTTATCTCTCTCTCTCTCTCTCTCCCCTATCTGTCCGTCGATTTCCTGAATTTTTTTCTGTCTTAATTATAGAAATTCCTTTGAAATCTTTAGTAGTAATGTAAGGTGTGCCAATGTCACAGATATAGCATTTTTCTTAAAGTTGTATGACCATTTTACTTTTTAGGAAATAAAAAATGGTTGTGTGCCAGTGATATACCTTACTATACTACTATTGATATTGACCGCGATTTCCTAGAAATGACATTTCCACGGCTTCGATCAATCAATAGTTATGTTTAGTTGAAAGCGACGCATTTGATTGGTAAAGCCAATTTTAATCACCGAAAGCTGTATTTTCATTAAAAATATTATTTTATAAAATGTGTCGAATAATTTATCAAAGATGCAGTGTGTTAATTTAACACTAAAGAAAATGAAAACAGTGAAATTGTCATTTCTGGCCGTTTTAGTCACTTCAGACACTTTTTAGTTCATTTGATCCTCTTTCTTTGGTCATCGTTCATTGCTGACATGGGCGATGGAATTGGGGATGTCGGGGCGGCTGTTTTACAATGTGTACATTATCATATTCTTACAAACATATAGTACATACTTTGAATTGTTAATTAAAATTGTAATCGGCCCAATTCTGATAGCTTCGCGGCACCCCTAACCTCCTAAATGTCTCTCGAGGAATCGACAATTTCTTTATTTCAGCGGGTTCACCCGATCCCACGTACTCAATACTTGTTGTTCTCATTATTTTCGGCGCCAACATGTCATTCATTACCTTCTGTTTCTTTAGCCCCCCCCCCCCCCCTCTCATTTCCCAACCTCTCCCACACATCGACCCAAAGGTCATTGAGAATCTCTCTCTCTCTGTGTGTCTGTATGGTAACAATCGATTGCATTTTTTGTTCAACTCAGTTTATATTGGCCAACGGGTAGAGAAAAGGTTCTGTTTTAAAATTAGCCGTTGTCCGAACAGGATCGTTTTGATTGGCCAGCAGCCGCCGTGTACAGAACTATCCCCTGAGTACATAATATTTTCTCTGCATATTACGCGTATTTACTTATTATATATATATATATTATACAACTATTTTTTGGTGCCCTGATATCTATTTACAATTGTTACTTATATAGGTAGAATAACGAATAAACAACGTCTTGTGGACTCTCCTGTTGAATTTGGTCATCCTGTGGTCTATTGTGTCAGTTTAATGACACGGCGTAAATGTGATAATAAGATACCTCGTTATATAGAAGACACAAAACTATAACATTATTTACACCATGACTGGACTGTGTTCCCCCACCTCGGCCGCCCCAAACACCTGGATTGACGGGGAAGTTTGACGGGGACCACTTCTCGGAATGTATTATAGTCTGTGCGTGACGTGTTTTTGCAATAATATGTTCCTTTTTGTAGGGCTACATGTCATTATACTCTTCGCAATGTAATATCATGTTTCAAATGTTTCAGGGGTCGCAACACCATCATGTCAGAACACAATTCACTCTTTGCGTATTCGCGCAATTCCTGAGTATAAGAGAACAATAATTTATTGCCTGGGCATGATTTTACATAACACACCTATTTTTCTTACTGCAAAATAACATTTTTAAATGGATAAAAGTATAGACGCTGCGTGTTTATCTAATATGATGTAATGCAGTCGCATTTTTTGTGTTTTACCGCCGGCATAATATTTATGATATATATAGATATATATTCGAAGTCTATACATATTACCGGTATAATATTTAATTGCTGATATTATTCCTACTATTATTTAATTTGCCGTATTATTTCTGGCACCACCGATTTCGTCGAATTTGTTTTTCTCTCTCTCTCTCTCTCTTCTCCTCCCATTCTTGTTATCGCTCTCGTTTTTTAATTGAATTTGAGACATTGTTAATAAACAACACATGTTACCGAGAAAAATGACGTCTTTTATATGTTATTAAACGGCTTTTGTTATTGTTGGGGGGAATATTTAGATTTGGTCGAATTCATGGATAATTAAATGATATTATGGTTATTATGATTGTATTTAATTTATTTACGGAATTTAAATTTTAGTGACATTTATATTTTTCATTATAAAAATAGTATTAATTTCTGCTTAATTTTACTAGCTAAAAGGTGATACACTTTTTAAAAAGCAGACAAAATATTGAGCGAATTGATGATCTACAATTATATACGTACTGTATATTGTATAGTATATCTATTCAAATAAGAATTTGATATCTAGCTATGGTTTAATTACTTTCTAGTCATTTAACAAGGGTGATAATATATATAAAAGTTAAATGATAAAATGACATTAAATAAGTACCTACCCATATCTATATTTATATACAGCGTGTAACGGAATATACAATATAACGGAATATACAATATATATATTTGTCTGGTTACTTCTGTTACACCCTGTATTACAACCATAAATATATTAGTAAGTATAATGTAAATACTGCTAGAATGAGCACAGCTCTCAGTTCTAGTGGAACGGAAGATTACATAGATTTAGTGGCAAATCAATAATGATACAATCGGATTTGTAGCACACGTTACATATTATAGTATGTGATGAGAAAAATATATAACTAGGTAATATGTGCATGTGATAAAAATATAACAAGGAAAAAACGAAGGAAATTGTACTTATAGTCAACACCGGACAACATATGTTCCTTTTTTGATCACGTAATTGATGTGAAACTGTTTACGTGGGGTTCGATTTTGCAGGGAACAGTTTTATGCCGGCATTTCACACCGAAGATTTCACATTTATGAAAATTAAAAGAAATTTAATCCTAAGATATTGATTCGATAAATCATAACACGACTGATTTAGTTGTTCTATAACGATCGTGGTTCAAAATTTTGTTGTATTAGAAGTCAATGTCGATTTAGATATAGTAAACGTGACGTATTTTAACACAAATGATTCATAACTGTTCAATTCTCCAAAAAGTATCTAAACCCATTATATATGACCATCTCAATCAAAATAGTTATATTCAAGTAAGAATTTTGAACAACATATATGTGGAGCCCGGGGGGTGGAGGGGGGCCATATAGCATTTTTGTTTTCAAATAAATGAAGTTTTTGATTGAACGATGTAATGTATGACCCTGCTTTTTTACTCAGGGGCTAAAATACATTTATCTAACTAAAAAAATATAATTTCGAATATTTTAACATACCAGAGAAAATTGTGTTATTATTGAACTATTTAATACAGCTCCACATCTCTGTGTTTTCTTTCTTAGATAACCAGCAATTTAAAATAATATTCAAATAGCATTTATGCTACTTATAGCTTATTTATATAAATAGTATAACAATAAAATATTAAACTATAATAGATCTCGTGATCTGGAATCAGAAGTAAAAATAATCAAGGCAGTTGGTTGAATGATCAAAAGTTATAGCATATATATGGTTATTTTCCTATAGTTTTTTTAACTAGAGTTCATGATGTAATCACTTCATAAAAATGTAACTAATCTATCAATTTTTAAAAAAAAAATCTCGACAAGTCTTTATAAGGTATCTGTATACCAAATTTCAGGTTAATCGGATGATAGGAAGTTTGTTTTTCCAGAGGGGGAGGGGGGGGGGGTAGAATACCCCACCCCTCTCCACGTAGCAAACCCTACAAATTATGTCTACGTATGAAGGGTTAAACAAGGTGCTTATAAAATGAAATTAAATATTCTTCGGACAAAAACAAGAATAATGTTTAAAACAACCGTCTTTCGACTTAGGTTACCAAACTGCATTATACTACTAACTAAATTATATTCTTTTTGGGAGCCTAGTACAGCTGTTTCGAACTTATTAGTTCTCATCAGCTAGGCACACCCAAATTAAACACAATAAAATTAGCAGTTTGCAGTAGGCCGGTGGCATATGAATACCAGAGGAAATTTGCATATAAGATGGATTACATCTCAAAATAAAAAATCTAAAGAGAGCAGAGTGATCCACTTGTCTGGACTATCGTAATAAAATGAAATTAAATATGAAAAAAAAAGTTATGAAAATATTTTAACAGATGAAACTTTTATACTATGGGGTGATTTACCAAATGTAGTAAAACTCATTCAAGGAAAGTAAATACAAAAAAATATCAAAAAAAATTACACTTTTAAATAAATGATTTCCCATACTTTATTTGTATTCTTTTAAATTTTTATATTAACTTATCCTTTGTTCTATTTGTAAGCTGTAATTTATACATTGATAATATTGTCCTGTTTCTTTAATAGTGTATCAGCATATGTGAACATTTTCTCATATAAACATAACACAGATACTGTAAAAAAACAATTTTGTTTATTATATATAGTAAAAAAGATGCATGTATTACCTATTTCCAACCGCTAGAATCTTTTTTGTTTGTTTCATTAATTATAAAAATAAAAATGTGACATAATTATATGTATAAGGAATTAGAGGAGGCTCTGATTTTTTCTTTTCAAAGTACCTCAAACTTTCTAGCTATATTCTGTAATAACATATAAATATTGTAACTTGGCACATTGAATAATTAAGCTATTATTATTATTATATAGATATCATTATTACTATTTTACTTGTTTACCTAAATATATATAATTAAATTATTTAAGAAGTAATTTAGGTTTATTTGTCTGTTTATACATTGTCCTATATATATTTATGGGAGCCGAGTTTTGGTATTCATGCGTCATTTAGTATATATATCATAGTTAGTTGATTAACATTTCATCTGTTACAAATTATTCTATTGTCAATGAAATATCTTTTCCAATCATGTCGGAGAATATGAAAACAGTGACTAAATATTGTAAATACATGTTCTATTGAATCGAGTGTGCAGAAAATGAAAGATAAGTTACTTTTGTGCGTGAAAACTCTACTTAGGTCGTCTAATAATATTCCGACTATGCCAAAAAAGGGCAAAACCAGTAGCAAGTACCTAGTTTAGAATGAGGTTTGATGCTAGCTTAATGCTCTTAATAACCTATAATTATAGTATATACATAGCCTACCCACTATACTCGTGGCATTAGTAAACTGATTTGCGCTGCCATATTGAGTTAATATCAATTGGTTGGTTATAAGCTGAAATAGTGTCCCTCAATTATAATATTAACTATAAATACTCCGCCGAAGTAACCCTCCCTTTTAGTAGTCTAACCTGTAATTACTTAATAATTCTTTTAACTTCGGTCGCATTTTAATTTCTGAAAGTTACACTTTCCGGGTTCATTATACCAACAGTCATCATTATTGCAGGCTTTCTAAATTAATTTTCATTTTATGGTCCGATTATACCTCATCAGTTTTCATTAGTGAAAATGACACAATTTAATGTAATCACATTTTACAGCTTCTGGAAACGATTTGTCAATTTACGAGGAATTAATATTTCCTATGCAGCTTTGCCATGACTTAATATTATGAAGATTTTGATTTAGCGAAAAATCGATTTCCAGTATATTTGATAACTTCAGATAGTATATCATATATTAATACCATAGAAATGAATAAAAGACAATCCTATCCATTTCTATGATTAATACTAACCTAACCAAGTTCGACCTTGCACAGAAAGGTTATTAAGATATTTCCGTGATATTTATTACTTTCCGGGAGATTAAATTGCTTTCAGGGTATTATGTTAATGTTCGCTCAACTGCCCTGTTATTGATATTAACACTCTAAAACGTCAGATTGCAATCAAGTTGCTTTTGACTTAACCGCGCTAAAACATCAGAATTCAACATTTTAGTCATAAGTTTTTTACGTTGTGGAAATTACATAGCGCATTTTCCGGTTTCGTTTTGATTAATTAATTAAAAAATTCCAAATATATGATTTGTTTTCTTAGCAGATATCCCGTTAGCTTATTTAAAGATAAAAATTGGCTAAATATAATGCAGGGGGGAAATGAAGCGAAAATTATTAGTTTGACTGTAATGATAAATAAGCGCCAAAATATTGCTTATCAAAAAATAAGTATGGATTTATGGATATCGATTTTTCGTATATCTTACTTTTACCGAAATATTCAATCTATGCCTTACGACGTTTTTGAGAAAGATGAGTCATACGCGGCCTTGCGAGGCAAAATAATTTTTATTGCAGTTGAGCACAGCCTAAATAACATTCTTCAAAGCTATTTTTAACAATGAAAAGTGTATCAGATCAAATTTTATTTTGCACCATTAAAGTCCTAAAGTTGCGTCAAGCCAATTAATCAATATACATTGTATATGCTTCCGGTAGCAGGTGGTAAGAAACGCTAACATCCAAATAAAGTCTACCTTTATATATATAAAATAAGTGGAATTGAAAAAACTCTAAGAATTAGGCAGGTACTAATATTTCCGAATGGTTGCCTCAGTAGACATTGAGTAAGTAAACGATCAAACACCGGTGGCTTAATAATAATGATGATTTAAAAAAATGACTAACGCTTAAATCTTTCCTGTTTTAAATATATACAATGTATAATAAAGTGGAAATTTACTTTATTACAAAGAATTATTTAAACAATTGACCGCTTTGTTTTTTAGAAAACGAAAATATAAAGTATGTTTATCTCACAATTATTTCACTATACTGGTGCTTAAAATCCTTATATTTTTTTGTTAAATCAATACCAGTTTCGCACGCTTTTTTGCATTTTTTGGTACAAATAATAGTTGACGCTTAAAGCTGTGAAAGTCATTTAATAATTATTGTGTAACCGTTTAATTAATTTTTTTAATGACATCTCATTTAATCTGCTTTATTCTTTAATTAAGAAAAAATTTCTTCTTAATTCTAAAATTTTGATTTGATTCTTATTTCTTCTTCTCTTTTTTATATCTATATCTATATAACTGACTCTTATTCCATATTCGCTGTATTTATCATGATTCAAAGATTGTTGAATGGGGAATTCAGTGATGATTCAATGATGATTTAATGATGATTCAATGTTGATTTAATGATGATTTAATGATGATTTAATGATGATTCAGTGATGAATCAATTTAATGATGATTTGGTGATGATTTCATGACGATTCAGTGATGATTTAATGATGATTTAATGATGATTCAGTAATGAATCAATTATGATTTAATGATGATTCGGTGATGATTTCATGACGATTCAGTGGTGATTTAATGACGATTCAGTGATGATTTAATGATGATTCAGTGATGATTCAGTGATGATTTAATGATGATTCAGTGATGAATCAGTAATGATTTAATGATGATTTGGTGATGATTTCATGACTATTCAGTGATGATTCAGTGATTATTCAGTGATGATTCAGTGATGATTCAGTGATGATTCAGTGATGATTCAGTGATGAATCAATTACGATTTAATGATGATTTGGTGATGATTTCATGACGATTCAGTGATGATTCAGTGATGATTCAGTGATGATTCAGTGATGATTCAGTGATGATTTAATGATGATTCCGTGATGAATCAGTTACGATTTAATGATGATTTAGTGATGATTTAGTGATGATTTAGTGATGATTTGGTGATGATTTTATGACGATTCAGTGATGATTTAGTGATGATTTAGTGATGATTTAGTGATGATTTAGTGATGATTCAGTGATGATTTAGTGATGATTCAGTTATGATTTAGTGATGATTCAGTGATGATTTGGTGATGATTTCATGACGATTCAGTGATGATTTAATGACGATTCAGTGATGATTTAATGACGATTCAGTGATGATTCAGTGATGATTCAGTGATGATTTCATGATGATTTCATGATGATTTAATGATGATTCAGTGATGAATCAATTACGATTTAATGATGATTTGGTGATGATTTCATGACGATTCAGTGATGATTTAATGACGATTCAGTGATGATTCAGTGATGATTTAGTGATGATTCAGTGATGATTCAGTGATGAATCAATTATGATAACATTAGGCTGACAAAAGATAAATTTGTTTATAACATATTTTTTGCGATAATAAATACAGTTTAAATTATTATTTATATCTCAAAATACCAATGGGCCGGGCTTAACAGATTCTCTGGCTAAAAAAAGTTATATTGCCTTGTTTGCTGCAACAACCAATTATTGTCATTAATTAATATTTATCAAACTTATTAAAATATTTATTAATTGTCATATCAAATGAATTTGTCAATATCACTTAACTGCCAACTAGAATGAAGTAAGGCTATATTTTCAAACCTTGAATTTAGTGACATGTTTATTTGTGTAAATACGAGCTATACACATCCAAATAACACATAAATGATCAAAAAGAAAAGGGTTTATGGAAGTCCGCAAAACTCTTTAAAAATGATTTTTACTAGTAATTAAATCTTTCAACTTTTTCTCTGTCCCAGTCGATAATTTTGTCGATTCCTGAGAGGGGGGTAGTGAGTTAACAATTTATGAGAAATATTATCATGAAAATCATTCCGAAGGAAAGTTTTCAACAGGAATGAAATATATGGAGACTTTTCTGACGAAGGTACGTTGCATTGAGAGAGAACTAGTATATGAAATTGATTCCTCTATATTTTTAAATTTTAAATTGTCGTGATACAATTCATGTGTATTGTTGAAATGTATGCATAAGCTTTCTTGCTATCATACAGTTATACCTAGATGTGCCGCTCCAAATTGTTTAAGCTGTATTGATCAGCTCATCTCCGTGGAAACTTATTTTATAATTATGAGAATATAGTTTTATGATTAATAAAAAAAGTAAGGCTGCATATTATGTATCCAAATTTGCTTTAATACAGAAGGAGATTCATTAGAATAAATAAATATTATATACATATATAGTAACAATTACATTATGTTGGAAGTTTAGCGTATGTGGCTATGCAGCTAATATTCCACGGTGTCAAAAAATGGGTTTGACTTCTTAGTTTTATTGGAAGATACATTTGTTGCCTTTGTTGTAGTATTGTATGGTTTTTAAAAGCAGGCCAAAAAATATATATTATAAAATGATTATAATAGAATATTTTACCTACGAAAGCGAGGTATCTTGAAAAGTATTCAACTTAATTCATTTTGATTATTTTTATTTTCGTTCATAACCAAAGATTATCCCTATAAGCACCGATGTGGTGGTGGGAGTGGGGTTGTTTAAATTCATCCACCGGTGCTTGATCGTTTATACTACTCAAAATCCCCAAAAGGGATCATCCAGATTTTGTTCATTGCCCGCTAAAACTTGCCCCACTTCCGAGTCCATACAGTTTCATAGAATAATATACCGGAGAAATTGATGACATCAACATGACTCAAAATTAGCTAAAAATAGTTTTTTAGGCATTTTATATTTTTTCTGAATCAAAAAGTATTTTACATGTTAGACTCAACACTTTCTTTGGTCACTAACATCCTTATATTTATTTATAGACTATCATCTCAATCATCCGTTTGGAACATACTGGCAAAGAGTCATTATAATGTTGAATAGTTTACAAATTATTTTTCAATTTATTGTTCCCTCCATAGATATCGATTTTTCGTATGTAATGCTTATACCTAGATATTCTAATATGTGCCTTGCAGAAGTTTTGAAAAAGATTAGTCATACTCGGCTTTGCGAGGCAAAATGTTTTTATTGCGCGTTGCGCACAACCTAAATAGGCATTCTTGAAAGCTATTTTTAACAATTCAAAATGATTCAGATCAACATTTATTTTGCACTATTTAAGTCAAATGTAACGTTTGTACTAACATTAACGTAGTAACATGTGCCGTTAAACAAAGAACTTATTTTATTAATAATTTTAAACATAATTAGCCCATTTAGGATGCGAACAACTGCTAAAATATTTATCTAACATCGGCTTGCTTCCAGAAACTGGTGTATGACTAATCGTTTTCATAATCATCGTACATAACAGGATTATGTTAAATTGTACACCTACGAGTGAGAGAGAGAAAGAAAGAAAGAAATATCTATGGTCCCCTCTTTCTTAAATGCATTAGGATTAGCACATCTTTGTCGCTAAATAGACATCAAACTACGATAGATATATCTGATTAGAAATCAAACGACATTTTTAGAATCGTTTGATAAACTACACAATAATGTGCTAAATTAATGGATAATATATAACAGCATTATTACCAAAATGCTTGTTTGTCAATATCGTGACCCCAACCCTGGTACAGCTAGGCGGGTTAAAAAGGGTAGCATTTCTAAAACGAGGTTTCAGAAGTTACAATAATAATAAAATATTAACAGTATCCCAACCTTAGGTTTTTGTTAAACCAAAGTAATGAATGAAAAAAGGGGGCAATGATATATTAATGTATGAAGAAGACTGTTAGCTAGAATACACTATTACTTTGTTATTGTAGTATTTTTAGAAATAATTTTTAAGTTTTATAATAATATTTCCATATCATCATAATATATATTTTTTATTATCAATTAAGTAATAATTAATATGTACTGTGAAGTAACATAACCACCTCCACGGAGATAAATATTGTAAAGATTATAATTAAATGATTATATATTTTTTTTAAATCATTAAAAAATAACATTCCTTATACAATTGGAGAGTTTAATCCATAAAATACTACTGTTCAACTCATAAAATCATAAAATTTAGCCCCATAAAATCCTAAAATCCTGCTGGTTAACACTCATAAAATCCTTAAATCCTAGTTTAACCTATACAATTCTAGACATCCTTTAAAATAGCATATGATAGAAAACATTAATTGATACCTATCATATCATTTACTTGTACTCGTGCTCTTTCTCGAGATAAGGTGGTTGTGGATCTGTGATGATGGCGGTCCTGAAGATAGTTTAAGTGACCGACAGTTTTCATGTTATTGTTTCCGTCTCACTTTAGATATCGTGAGTGTAGAGTTACGGAGAATACAGAGGTAGATCTTTTCTGAAAAGACCATCGTGAGCATGATTTGGTCTCTCTTTCAGCAGATAATTGTACTTTGCTTCATTGATAAAAAACAGTGTACTCAGCACACTCATCTTGGCTTTCTTGTTGGCCTTCCACTCACCACGTCCCTTATGTTTGTATACATGTTCCGTTGTTAGATATAAATATTATGTGGTTCCTCAAAGGGAAGAAAATTACTTCTCAAACGTAAATGATCAGGTTTCATCCAGATCCTGTAAAATATAGGCACTAGAATTTTCATGCACAATATCTTTGAAAACAGCAGTCAGAAATTTACGATCTTTGGAGGACTTTGAGATTCATTTGACTGGCATCTCTTGGATGTTTAGACTTGCCCAGTTACTTAGTTATTGAGTAGTTATTGATCGAGCCCGTGTCTCCTTACAATTCTGAAACAGATGTTGTGTAGTATTGATTGTAAAACAAGATAGGTGGTAAACAATGTTTTTGAACAGGGTACCTGTTTGTTTTGACCTTTTCCCTTTACCCATTTACCCACAATATAAAAAAAGAGAAGCAGTCGTTTTTCACTTAACATGATAACATTAAAACAAGGTCAAGGTCATGTGGCGTCTTGTACTCTGCCCCGATAAAACAATTAATACCCTCAACTCAACTCTTTCATGATTTCAACGACAATAACGATTCGTACAGGACGATATATATGGCAGCCGACAGGGATCAAAACGAAATTCACCCATTTAACAACATATATGTACACATATGTACACATATTT
>JAUZND010003110.1:0-12450 GCA_034780555.1 Coelogynopora nodosa
AGGATCGCAGCCGCCGCCGCCGGGGGGACTGGGCCGCCTGCTGCTGTCAGGTGGGTCTCGACCGTCGGTGGTTGTGTGTGTGTTGTGTGGGTGTGTGAGGAGGTTCTGTTGTGTGCTGTTTTGGTGTTACAAGACTATACGGGACAACAGTTTACTAGTATACAAAAATACAGAAGTACAAATTAACTAATTACTAATTGCAAAAGTATAACTACAGAATACAACAATAATTGCTAATAACAAAACAACAATACAAAATTACATAAGTACAAAAAATGTACAGTTTTCAAAATATCATAATTACTATCTTCCAACTATAAAATACTAAATTATAAAAGTGAAAAAATTAGATTGAAGATTTTTAATTACTATTTTTCAAAAAATTGCACATTTTTAAACAAATTTAAAATTACAAAAAATACATTTCACAAATTACCCGCGTTTTATACGTATCATATTTTAAGTATATACACTCAATATTGTTCTTATTTAATTGAGTGAATACATAGATGAAATGGAGATATAGAGTTCTCCAAAGTTCTTTAAGTGGTTAACAACCATCATATTTTATTTGGCCTTGATTCTCTTGAACTAATTCAGACGCACTCATTTATTTTGGTCTTTAAGGGGATGTACAAAATTATGCATTAACTTGTTGCTATCCCTTTTAATACATTTTCGTTCTAAAACCTGTAATTATAATTTATAACAAACTTCGCTAAACAATAAACCTCTCTATTATCCTAAAACTGATATTGAAGAAAACATTGTTTTACCAATCCGGTTTGTCCAAATCGGGAATTTGCTACCTAACGATATTATGACATCCACATTCTTTCCAATTTTTAATTACATTCTTTGTTCTGTTGATTTGTTCACTATTTGTAGAGAATGTTTTAGATTTATCTTTTTTATATATTGTATATTGTATGTACCATATCTACTTGTACAGTCAATGTATTGCTTGTATCACGTCCCTTATAATCTCAAGTACCTCGGTACCTGGTCCGCCTTTGTTAAAGTGTTTTGTAATCATAAATCTTTGTAATTAAAAATCATCCTCAAAATAAGTGTAAGCAACTAAAACGGATGATTTGCATTTAATAATATTTTAAAGTGCGCAGACCTTATGTTTTTATTTATTTTAGTGTTGTATGATGTGTAGACTATTAGAACTTTTAAGTGAAACTAATGTATTAATTCATGTATTTATGGTTAGTTGAATGTCTGGACATTTGTTATGAAAGTCACATCTCTGGACAGGTATACTGGATTCCCGTTGGAGGTTACCCCGAGCTTGTGACTAACTAGTGCGTAAATCCACGACAAATTACACGAATTTGAAGCCATTCCAGAAATCCCACAAGCTTAAAGTGTAATATATCAAAAATGTTTCGATAAATTAGTGCTTTAGGTAAGTTAAATATGTAGCACTATATAGTATCATATGTTCTCTACATTCAATCATAAATCACTTCACACTATAATTGAAATTAACATATTTGTAGAAAGTTATTTTTGATAAAAAAATTTTAAATAAAATTGGCAGCAAAAAAATATATGTACGAAGATGTTTTAATTCATTACAACATCATTAAGTATAATGAAGAAATTTGTAAATTATGAAATAGCCTTATACAAATTGTACAATTATGTTGCATATTTAATGATTTTCGTACATGTTAATATAATATGTTTTCCGACTTAAATTATAAAGTATTATATTATTAATTGTTATGAAAGCACCAATTTTAAAGTTTTGAATATTGGTTGTATATTAAGCCAACGAAATTACATGAATATTATAATTATTATTTATAATAAATAGAATTTACTTTTTGTGCAAAAGTAAACAAAAATCATGAAATATATATTTTAAATCATTCCAGTCTGATCCAACCTGAAATGGACTAAAATAGAATTGATGAACATCTGTGCGGAGAAAAAGAATTGAATCCAGATGTGTTAACTTACACAGGTTAACTGTGCATCTAGACGGTGGACAAAAATAAACACAGACTGTTTTTCATATGCCTATCAATTATGATGTTTACGTCTTACAACACTGCTTTAATAGTCCACCGGTGTGACTTCACATGTTCCTCACCTGTTCACGTTCCCTCTAATGCTGAGATGTTAGCGTAAAGTCTGGCCTCAAGTTTGCCAAAACCTGTCTAACCATTAAAATTCGATCAAATCGTTCAGCATAATAGACTTATAAATGATAAGTAATTGTTTTAAATACAAATATTTAAAAACTTCATAATATATTTCATTATTATCTCTATATTACTATATGTAAATCTGAACCAGCGAACTATAAGCCTACTGATTAATGGTTATTATTTATTGACACTATGTATAACTATAGAGTCATAAATTGTTTTTTTTTAACATTTTGAAAAAGTCTGACCTTCAATTTTACTCATATTTTGCTCAATGGACCACACCATAACCCCCAAAACACCCCCCGTCCCTCCCACCAGTCTGGAGGTGCCCGAGGTTCTGAAAGCGGTGCAGAAATGGATCTCCGGCACGATCGGTGGCGTCGACTCGGAGGACTCCCGGCTCGTGCAGTCCGTGGTGCAGCTGCACGCCTCCATGGTGCGCTGGATGGTCCAGATGCTCCTGCGGTTGGCTCCCGACCACCCTGGGAACAGTGAGGAGGCCCACTTTGCCGCGCTGATTGCATCGGCGAGCCCGGCCGAGCTTGTCCTGATTGCACAGTCGCTGTTCCTCAGCTTGACCGAGTTCTCGACCTACGTTGGCCAGTGAGTGTTGTCGGTTCTGTGATGCTTGGTGTGGAGTAGTGTGTACGGTACGAACTTAGGGTATACATGTAATATGCAGTCAACACGACACCAATCAGACGTCTGCACAGCCTAAATGAAATGTGTAAATACATTTAAAGTGTTATTTTAATAATATACCTTTACCCGGAAAAAATCGGCAATTTTATCGCGATAAGAAAATTATAATTAAGCAAAGTTACAATTATAAAGTTATTAATTCTTGAAAGTTATTTAGTTTGAATCCTTTCGTTATGGCCGACAACCTCTAAATCTATCTTTAATTGTGTTTCAGATGCTGTTCCCAGATTGTCGCTGACATTGCAACAGCAAAACAGGAAATGCACGAAGATAATCCAGAACTGGAAATTAATGAACTCAAACGGCTCAAGGTATTCACGATGAGTCAAACTACTTTCTAATATATTGTTATAAAACATTATTCAGTGTCTTTATCACAAATACAACCTGTTTGCTTGTTCACAACTCTTGGTAACTTCACTCCTTGTCACCTACCTGAAGCTTTAAATCATTTTCTGTCTAATTTCTTAAACATTTATTTAACCATTTTCCGATTTTCTAGTTCCTCAAATTTCATTAATTTTAAATAAAATCACTGTATAAAGTTCGAGCCTCACCCAGAATTCTGAGCCTTCGAACTTTGGACCTGAAGAAAAATGCTGGGAGTCAAATGCCATGGCGATATACGACAAATTCTGAAGTATTAGCAAGATGGTAAAATCCCCAAAGGCAACCCTCTGGGGGCTGAACTCTGTTGATGGAGCGAACAGGATGCCATCCGAGCGTAAGAAGTGGCGAAAGTTGGACATCAAGATCACCAAGAAGCTGCGAACGCACTGATGGACACAGCACACACCGTAGAGTATTGATAAACTCATTGAATTGAGTAAATACACAGTTGGAGATTATTAGAAATTTATCTAAATGTTATGTTCCTTGTTGTTTTTTTAAAGATTTTATTCCTTTTACCGATTTAGTGATAATTTTATATTGATATCATTTATGTAAGATACACTATAAACTATAAAGTTTTAAATGTTCTTGGCCAAATCTCTGGTACTTCTCTGTCATACATTACTCAACTGTATATTTCAAATAAACGTATCTGCTGTAAATTCACAAGTACCGAATGTTAACCTTTTCCTCTGCACTCCCCTCGCTGTGTCCAGGTGGAGTGTGATGAATGGATCACAACAGCCAAGATCATGTTGGAGGAACTGTCGACTGGAAATATCGCCATCGGCCCAGCTCCAGACGCACTCACAGGAAGGGTACTGGTCCCTGCACCAGAGGTAGGATATATCCTCCAATCATCCTGATATATCGATTATTATTACTAGGCTATGGATCGATAATAAATAATGTGAATTGTGGAAAATGATGTGGTTTATTTTAATGATTGAATTAAATGTGGAATTTTACCTTTATAATTTTTTTTGTAAATTTTGCGTTATATTATTGTTTTGACTATTTGTTGGATATATTTCGGCAAAGCTTTTTTGGTTAAACCAATTATGCTTGGAATTATGACGATCTATCTCTTTGATCAATCAGTTTTTGTATTCTAGGGCAACAAAAAATCTGTCAGTTGTGCGTAATTTATAGATTTACACTGTTATTCTATTGATTCTTCTTATTACTTCATTTGTATTAAGTTTACTGTTTAAAAACAGCAATCATGTAATTTAATTGGCTCACTCGCAAAAGTATAAGACAAACACAACACTCTTCTGTTACACGCGATCAACGAGATAATCGAATTAAAAGGAGATATCTGTTTTGTCCGGTATAAAAAGAAATTTGATTTTCCTGAATTATCTTGTCAATTTCAATCTGGCTCCACATATAGATTGTATTTCTCACCCGAAACACTCTTTCGTCTTTCGCTATAGTAGTAGACAAACTTGGGGGTGGAACCCTGAATTCCCTTGGGGAGGAGTTCCCTATGCATCAAACATGATCACAAAGACGCCAAAGAGTTATGAAAAAGAAATTGTGATACATGTAATTAGTTAATCCTACTGAGATTCAAACATTGTTATAACTTTATAATATAAATTTCAGTTATTAGCTTTTACTAAAAGACGAAATGTAATTTATTGATACCTTAAATTGATTGTAAATTTTTTAAAGACCAAGTAACAGAATAAATTTCAAGAATAACTGTTTGATCACACAATTTATTAAAATCATCATTTATTCGTCAAACAAATATCATATATTCGTGAAATATGTTCAACTAATTTGGTATAATAATTGTTACAGCCATGAGTGTTTAAAATCTTCAAATATATTTGTAACAAAATATACTGATATTGTTTGACCTATAGAGTAAAAATAATAATGATTTCCGAAAATGAAAATGTGTATTTAATAAATATTTATAGGGGCCTACATATCTCGTTGGTCTTGTATAATTTATTTGTTAACTATAGTAAATATTGTCTAATGTTAATGTATCATGATGGAGTTTTTAGAATATTTTCAATGATTTCAGAAAAAGCTTATATTCTTTTTCTATCAGAAATATTGTTTCAGTTCAATTACTTATTTTTCTATTTGTTCTATCGATTTACCTTGTATCCCAAGTAAATAATAAAAAATGTAAATGAAATAATTGAAAAAATGATAAAAAATAAAGTTTGTTGACCTTAATAGTCCCACTATTGAACCATCTACTACTATCTATGACTTCTTCTGTACAGGATTCAACAGAGTCGAGTGGCAAAGAACGCGAGGATAGTCTCGTCAAGGAGCAGCCGACGTAAGTGGATTTCTTCTACCTAACTAAACGCTTTCCGGGTCAACAACTCAATTCAGCGTTACATCTTGATAACACATTATGGTACAATAATCGGATGACACAACGTTACAGATCTATATTTGAATACGAAATAGTTGTCAAATGATTCGACTAATTGTGAAAATGTTGTCATTTATTTTTATGTACGTTGCCATGACATTTTTTAATTAATTTAATGAACGACACGCTACTTTTAATTGAAATATACCTAAATTATTATTTTCATTTACCATTATCATTGAAGTTTTGATACAAACATAGATATTTACTATCCTTTTTCATAAAACAAATTATACTGTTACCTACGTTACACGAGGTTTTATTTTTCCTATAACTTAAATTTAATATATATATATTCAAAATATTATATTATTCAATAATAATATATATATATTCAAACTTTATAATTTATAATCGCACTTTTGTTTAGAATATTTAAAAAATTTTAAAACATTTCTATTTAAGCGATAAATGAGCTTCGATGATTTATGTTTAACTTAGTGAAATTATAAAAATAATAAATATATTTATTTTATTTTATTGTCTACTGTATGGTTGATTTCATTATTACATGCTGTTCACTGTGTATTAATATGGCAAACATATATTACCCACACGTCTTGGCTTGAAGTCCATTTATCTATTCAATTTCCTAATAAATGATATTGCATAGGTCTAATATTGTTATTGATTAGTAACAAATAGTATATTATACAACATAATAAATGCATTTAATATAAATTGTATCGGATGTATTGCGCCATGTCTAAAAAATCAGAAAATAACGTTATACAGAGTTTAAGGTATATTTAGTGCACAAGCATTTATATATATATATATAATGTAAAATGTTACTGACAATAACGCTTATAAAACACAAAATATTGCATTAAACTAAAATATTACACTTATCACCATAAAAGGTTAACACTGAAATTAGCCATGATAAATGTTTAAAATATGAAAAATTGTACGTTTTATGCCACAATGATTGTTTTTTATAGCTAATTTGTTCCCAGTTTTGCCTGATCGTAATGGTTGTTTTTTTAGAAAGTGACATTTTTTACCGTAATTCCCTATGATATTAATAGGTCAGAAGAAAGTGTTGGTATATTATCCGACGTATTACTCTATATATTCTATTACACTTCTTTTGAGCACTCTCACTAAGGCAAATCGCATTGGTTGTCATGCCAACTCCTCTTCAGACCCGCCGAGCCCGTACCCCCAGTCCCAGAACCCGCACAACCACCCAGCGCGGAGGAAACAGTCCTCGGAGGAATCACCGAAGAGGCCGAGGAGACGCCCATTGATCCAGAGGCTGCCAAGTAGGCGGAGCCAGCTCGTCCAATCAGCGCGCAGCAGCGTGACCACCGCGTGGAAAGCATCGGCAGCGACCTGAATACTCACGCGCGCTCATTGGCTCAGGATCCTGACCAACCGCAGCAGGACGTGGTCGCCTTAGAGACGGGAATCAAGGCGGAGACGCCGGACACACAGACGGCCTTTGAGGCGCTCACGGCCGTAAAGCAGCTTCAGGGACAGCTCAAGTGGGTTTGAGGGGTTAATATTAAAACATATGTTTGTCGTTATATGAGCCACCCAGTCACATAAGTTGTTGATTAATTATTTAACAGCGAAAATGTGTGCTCTAAAATGCGTGTTTTTAATATCTTTTTATTTACCTAATATACTGTCAAAATATAGTATTAACATCCAACTGCGTATATTGGAAATTCAACTCTTGCACTGTAATTAAATTAATACATTTTAAAAAGATTATAAAATACAATTTAAAAAGATTATAGAATACAATTTAAAAAGATTACAGAATACAATTTAAAAAGATTATAGAATACAATTTAAAAAGATTATAGAGTACAATTTAAAACGATTATAGAATACAATTTAAAAGATAACTTATTTATTCAATTCATTTTGACCTTTACTTTATGCACAGCTTAACTATTAATTATATAATAGACAGAGATAAATGTCCTCAAAACATAACAGCAACAGTTTTTGATAGAAGCTCTATTAATGTATGTTGTGTAAATATATTTCCAATTTCCAAAGATGTCAAAAATGTTGAGTTGCCTATTTGTCATTGCTAAAGTTGTGAAACACACAGGGACCGGACACAACACTTCAAACCTTTTTTCCGGGAATTTAAAACACTCAATTAACTTGTCATTGATAAACTGCTGTTGCAAAATGCTAAAGTTTCAGTAATTAACATTTATCTGTTGTAAAGCCATGCTGCACTTGGCTTGACAATGTATCCTCTATTAATTACTTTACTCCTCTGGTATCATATGAGTTACTTCATAAAAAATAGTTGTTTGTATATGAAATTGTCTATTTCCATTCTCATCTTACTAAAAAAGTATGTATTGTCTTTTATTTAATTTTTATTAATAATTAAACATAATTTACTTTTTTCCTTATCGTCAAAATGGAAGATTGGGAATTTTTTTGCAAAGAATATTTCTTTATTATTGTTCAACATTATTCAAGAATGACCAGGGTAACCCTATATGGAGTATGTCCCTTTTTAAGCCCCCAAAAATGTCACCTTCTCTATGAAATCGCTGAAGGTGATCTTATTTTAATTTTTTTAATGTACCCTATTTTTATATGTGAACAATAACATTCGTCTAAATAGTGTCAACAAACTGAGGAGGAATAGTTGTATGAATTTCTAGCAAAAATAAACTCTCTCGACCAAGCCTTAACTTTTACTATTGCACCACTACAGCCACTATTGCACCCACCCACCCTCCCTCCCTCCCTCCCTCCATTCAGAGACGCGGAAGACCGCGCCCAGACGGCTGAGGAGTCGGCAATGATGGCGGACCTGGCCCTCTCGGAGTCCAAGGAGCGCCACGAAGTTGCAGAGAAGAAGCTGGAATCGGCGGCGAGGGAGATTGAGGAGCTCAAGCTTACCATTCTCAACATGGAGACCCGACCAGCCATGCTCAACGATGACACCGGTAATTAGGGAGAGATGGAAACACAGAGAGATTGCATAACTGTTTAACACTATCGTATTGAAGAGAAATCAGCTGTATTTGATATACTGCCGGCTGCAGTAAGCCTATACATTGTTGTCATGATCGCAATAATAATAAATGTATAATTGTTTATGATTTAAATTTTTTAAATATATACTATACCATGCGCAGTACTTACCTCAATTAATTACATTGTTTGACGTAGAATCGGTCGAATTTTTGACAATTTAGTCTCGTCATAATGACTGTTTCACCTTCTTTGTTGTTGTTAATGATGAAGTTTAAATTATTCTAAAAACGTATTTTTTAAATTAATATTAACTAATCAATTTTGACGATATGTTATTATTTTATATTTTATTACAATATAGTATGCGTTATAGATGCGTTATAAATGCGTTATACCTCAATAGTTTGTAACCACCAAATTCAATGAACTATAATAATATGTTATAATAATATGAAATCGAATATGTAATGGTTTTGTTTGCTAAGTAGGGCTTCGAATATCAAGAAGCAAGGCATAGAAGTATTATATAATACATTAATGCTATGTAAGAACCTGCATAGTTCCTCATCATTAGAGACAATGCAAGTTTTTCTCCGTATAAAGGTTTATTATGAATGAAATGGTTACTGGAGGGATGAATATCACTCTGGGCAAATGTAAAAACGCTGTAAAGAGGTTGAAGTTGCTAGACGATGTCTGTAATCGTTGAGGCAAAACACAGTGTTGCTTAGGGACCAACGGTAGTGGTGATAGCAAGGCTGGGTGATTGGGGAATGGAAAAGAATTGATGAAGAGTAGTCCACGAGAGATGCAATAAAAGGATAGTAAACGGGTTCGCACAGTCTTGGAATATATTGATCATACAATTCAATTGTATTGGTTCAATACGTGTTATTTTTATTATTTGTTCAAGCTTTAAATATTTCACTTTTTTATGGATAACTATAGTTTATTCAATTAATTATCTGTTTATTTAACAAAACTCTTATGTGCTAAATAGAATATGCTGTTGACATTTGACATTAAATTTTGTCGAATTATTTACACTGTTATATTATAAAGAAAACGTATCATAAGTTTTGCATTTGTAAAAGATGTGGATAGTTTGGTCTGAACAAAATTTTGGGTTTAAAATCTCGGAAAAAATGTTGAAAAGTGCTGAAAATAGCAAAATCCCACTATCGAAACATAGAACATTATAAAAACTGAATAAACAATACCCGAACTGTAAAGTCTGTATAGTATAACTAAAGGAATGCGCAATGTCCTCAATGACCATAAACTCCCTTTGTTAGGTGTTGTGGGCAAGAAGCCGATCCTCACCAAGCCCCCTCCCAGAGTTGAGGATGAAGACCTGTTCGGAGGGGCTCTGGCGCCGCCCTCCCAGGTGGTCAAGAACGTGCGGGTTGTCTCCGCAACTAAGGGGGCCCCCCCTTCTGCCAAGAAGAAGTGATTGCCAGGAAATGTGACTCTCGTGCAGCAGTTGCCGTATCTGGTTGTTTTCTAAAGTGATATCAAACGATATAGCCCGCTTTACAAATGGGGACTATGTTGTTCCATTTTAAAGTGTCATAATATTGTGTTTAGTGTTAGAAAAAAGTAAGGTTGAAAATTGTATGTACTTATGTCCTTACCGTTTACCCGAATCTGTGATGAATATTGGACGACAACTGGTCAACATATTTTTCTATTGAATTCTGTAGTTAATTTGAAGTTACATTTTTAAGCTGAGTGAAAATGAAGTTTTATATTTTTTTTATATACTGTTCACGTCATTTTGAAGCCTGTAATTGTAACGCATTACTGAACTAGGTACATCAATGTATTTATATTATTGAATTATCATATACAAGTTAGTCAAAGTTATACAAATTATTCAAGTTAGTCTCCTAAGAAATCAGCTGTAATCTTTACAGCAGTGTATTAATGGTGTGATTAGAATATTCTATGGCTGGGTGATTACGTATGTGTGTTTCGCTATGGTTTCAGGGGCTATTGTCAACATTTGGAAAAATTATCGAGTAAAAGGGCATTTTTTAAAATTTTTTATAAACTGGTAGATTAGTAAACAGCCACAAACCTTGTGTTCAAATTAAAGAGTATTTGTTCAACAAACATATTCTATATTTCTAATACATTCTTTATACTTCAATTATTCTCCTAATTATCTTCATGATAATGTATTAAGCCAACATGCAAGCGAAACTGTTCACAAGAATATTACGATAATTGTTTCGAGAATCCAATAATTACAGAATTGCGGTATTAATCCTATACTAATAATATAAATATATGTATCTATCATTGATAAACAATATTTGTTTTCCATCGGATAAAGTCGAGAATTGGATAGTCATCGATATTCTTCGGCAGTTGTTCTGCTATTGATGTCATATAGCAGCTTCTATTATACTTCTGTCACTTTAGTATGGTGCAAATAAAGAATGTGTATTTGATATTGAGCGAAATGTAGTGAAAATATATATACTTTACCAATAAAACAGTGTTGCTTTGATTAAAATATTGGAGGTTCAATTACACACTGGAGAGTCACCTAATTTCTTACTTGATTATAAAAAGAAATATCTAGAAAATTCTTTGATTTAGACATATAGAATATAATACATATTTCACTTATTTACATTCTTGCATAGAATCAAATTATTCATATTATTGTACTCTAAATATTATTATTACACTATATATGTACTTTTACAATATAATAATTTACCTGTGAGAATATGATTACTTTCTGTGGCTTTATCTGCTTTCTGTAAATATAATATAAAATGAAATGAATTCATTCTATACAATTTTTGACTTTTGTTGAGATTACCAAATGACATTGAGAGAGAGGGTGAAGTTAATTTTTAGAATTTAGTAACAAAATCAGAAAGGCAGAGGAAAACACAAATTGTGCAAAAGGAAGATCTATACTTGTGCAAGTATGTGCTTCTGATAGTCGTTTTATTATTCTAATTTGTAGTTGTCCATTTCATTTAATTATTTGTTATGCACTATATAATTAACTATATTATATTTAAAATTACCACAAACTTACTGTCACGGTCTACTTAATTATATGAAAACCAAATCTAGGTTTTATTCTATTTACATATATATTCGATAAAAAAATTGAGCACTTGTACATTATTGATTAAAACAGAAAATATGCAAACGCAAGCTTTTAAAAATTGAGAAATCAAAGATAGCAAACATGTGTCGTACAAATTTGTCAGCACCATTACCAAAGTATCACAAAACTATGATACAGTAGACAAATGGGGTTATTACCGACTCCGTTTAACCCGCATGTGTTTGGTAAGAATTGACGTTAAGGTTCAAGAGGACACTTTTGTCCGATCATATATATTTTTAATTATAGTGGTTCAAAAATTAATTATTTTACTTCTTTATCAACGAGTATAATATTTTATCAAAAATACAAAATAAAATCATCATTCTACTAATATGATTTTTGAAAATTAAAAAAGTGACAACCATTACAAATAATTAATTTTGTGCCATTGCCGGCGTCGCACTTGACACAAACACTCCTCTTCTGATTGTTACGAGATGGAGCTGGTGGCGGTTTTGTTGACGACTGGCTGGTAATGTTCTATATGGTCCCGCAGTAGCTGGCTGGTAATGTTCTATATGGTCCCGCGGTAGCTGGCTGGTAATGTTCTATATGGTCCCGCGGTAGCTGGCTGGTAATGTTCTATATGGTCCCGCAGTAGCTGGCTGGTAATGTTCTATATGGTCCCGCAGTAGCTGGCTGGTAATGTTCTATATGGTCCCGCAGTAGCTGGC
>JAUZND010003111.1:0-12448 GCA_034780555.1 Coelogynopora nodosa
TCACTCTATAGTAAAAACATAGAGCGATTTCTTTTTGCTCACTAGAAACAGTGAGCAAAAAATTTTGCTCACGCATTGATAGATTTAAATTGATAGATTTAAAACACTAATCTGCGAATAAATTAATATTTTATTCTTAATTCTTATAATCACTATATATTATTGACATCGCGTATACGATATCGCTGTCATGTCAGCCGCAGCGACCTCGTCCAAGGAAACAAAATTAACCAATAATTGCGTGATATTTTCCAGAATAACAATAAAACACTTTCAACTAACTCAGCTATTAAGATTATGGCATGTAGCTTTTATAAATAACGTGCATGTCAGTTATCGCATAACAGTTGATTCAATAGGGCACAATAATGCTGTTACAGTTTCATACCTAGCGATTAATATTGTAGCTTATTAATATTTTTAGATAATATTAGTGTGTTAGTGCGCATCCAAGCAATCAAACGAGTGTGTTTTTTAATTCCATTATTTATTACCAAGAACCAGAGTTTACTGACGGCTAAAATTATGTTAACAATATATGAATTGACAACCATCTGATTAACAGTTGATGATTAATTGGGTTGAAACCATAAATTACATAATGTGATATTTCAACTACAAGGCATACACCTATAATAGTATGTATGACATAAAACTGACTCACTATACATACGATTCATTATTATAGGCAGTTAAGATTTAGACAGTAGTCAGTAGATGTGCACTCATCACACATTACCTATATTAAAATAACACTCATTAAATCAATGCATTCTATAGATTAATTGTTCTACATAGTAGTTTGAACTGCATTTATGGGTTTATAGGTATTTTATAATAATATGTATGTCAATGCGAAATACTCTGAATGGAATTTTTAAGGAACCATAGCTAGGTATGCATTGCTAAGCAAAAGAGAGCAAAGCATTTCTTGCACACGTTATATAAATACACACTTCTTGTTGACCCAATTTATTGAATAGAACATTCCAGAGAGTACTGAGTTAGATCTGTTCACGTCTTTCTCATCGTGTGTTTTGTAATTATATATTACATAAAAGTTGTTCAATTGTACATTATTGTGTTCTCATATAAACGATAGGTAAAACAGTTTGACTAATATATGGTATATAATTTATTTACATGGGTATGTACTAGCTTTAAGATATACCTGGTATCAATATAATCACATTCTAAAGTTTTGTAAAAGATGTACGTTTTATAGTTTGAAACGTGAGTTACAGTTATAACTCTTGCATTGTAAAAATCTATAATAAAGCTTTATTTTGTCCATTCGTATAATTCGCACATTGAGAAAAATTGCTAACTTTTAGTTAAGTATATATTAAGCTAAAATTGATCCCTTTTCGATCAAATATGTGATATCGTACATTCTCCATAAGTAATTTAATACAAACAGTAATTCTTTTAGGTACATTCTCTCCCTCTATATGTGTAAATGTCTATTCGTATATGCAAATTACTATACATACATAATGTTGTTATATGCGAGGTGGCTCATAAGTTAGCCACAAATATTTCTCATAAATGTTATGGATTTTATAGTGGTTACTTTGAAGATTTAAAAAAAGCTTAAAAAAATTCATTTACATTATTTAAAGTTTTGTTTTGAACATATCAATTTATACTTTATATTAATGCTAACTAAATATATACGCCACTCTGACTATTTACATTATATATGTGTGTGTATTTATTAATTTATTGAAGATCATGCTATATCTATTTTGAAATGCGTTTAATACATAAAATTTACACAACATAGTAAAATGATTTTTTTAATACTTTCTATAGCTGTATAGAACTTCAACTCAAAAGCAACTTATCAAAATGAAGCATCCTATACTATTATCACCAACTCCTATTATTGTACTGTTTATTTTTAGCAGTTAATGATGCGAAATCACATTTATAATCAAAACGAAATATTTTATATGCATAGTTAATTAATACCAAGAAGGAATATATAAAGAAAGAAGCCTATGTTGCTGTAAAATTTTTAATAAAAAATAAAAATTTTACAGCAACATAGGCTTCTTTCTTTATATATTCCTATTAATCATGTTGCAAAGGGAAAATCACATTTTTATTATGTAATACCAAGAAGACTAAACTTTTAATAGAAATAACACTTTTGTACAACTGTTAATAATAGCAATGACAATAAAATACCTATTAATACGTATTATATTATATCAGTTCATATCAATAATTATTACAAAATGTATGAAGTTAACAATTTAAACAATTATCCGATTACATTGTAAGCATAATAATATTAAAATTAGTATACAAAATAAAATTGTATTTACTCCGTCTTGCTAAAAAACATACTTATTAAAATTATGTTTCAATCAAGCATTTCATATATCATACAATAACCCTATTTTATGTGCAACAATCGCTGATGTAATGTGAACATCAAAAATACTTCTGAACTCGATAACACTCTACCTCTCTACCCTTGAATACACACCCGATGTCGACATCTAGTCCTTGAAACAGGGAACCCAGATCTCTTATCACGCAATGTACTATGCCGGATGGGCGGCCCTCCTACTTGTCATCATCGCCGCGATCATCTTCCTCACGATGCACGCCTGCTGCAGGTCGAGTCGGTACACCGCCAAACAGGCAGTGGGCCACCACCGGCCCCAGCAGTCCGACCCCTACGCGGTCGCCATGTCCCCGCTGCCCCCGGGTGGCAACGGCTACGGGTACGGGAACAACTCCCCGCCCACTATGCCCCGGTACGAGGACGGCGGCAGCCAGCACAGCCTGGTCAGTGCCAGCGGGGCCCATCGGCTGCCGCGACACCAGATTCAGTCGGGGGGCGGCGCGGGTCAGGACAACCCGATCTACAATGTGGCCGGTGGGTCGCAGCACTATCACGGTGGTGCTGGAGCTGCCCAGAGGTCGGACAACAATATCTACCGAATCTACTAAATTAAATTGGGGTCGACCGCGGTTGTGCGCTGCCTGTGTGTATGGCTATGTGTTGGCGAGAGAGAGAGGCTTCTTCATTTTCTAGAACGAATGTGTAACATCATAGCGTCGGTTTTGTGTAAAAATTGTAACCTTCTGTGTTATCTGCTGCAGTGTTAGATTTAATAACTGTACCTAAAGGGAAACTATGTAATAAATTTGTTAAAAGTAACTTTTGCGAGAAAAAGTAAGCTGGAAATGAAATTCAAGTGTCGTTTCGCATTAGTATTGATTAAATACGCCGAAATGCAAGTAAATAAAAATTGTGATATAATGCTCTAGATCGATAGGCTGTAGAATATTATCGGCAAACAAGGATAACTTTATAATTTAACTGATATTTTTTAATAAATTGTCCATAAATGAGAACATTTACATATGAAATATTTTTAAAATATATATAGTGAAGTATGCATTATTGAATTTTATTGATTTACCAGAATAAAACTCAGTATTTTACACTGAAAATTTTGTAAAGGACGTATCAATCTATACACATTTCCCTTTTAAAGAAAGGATTGCTCTTAGTTTCTGAAATTGTAACGACATTTGGGTCGAAATTTCTGGTATTTAATTTAAAAAAATATCATTTTCATTTGTTGTCTTCTCATTTCACTTCCTTGCTTTCGTATATAGTGTGCCTTATTGTAAAAAAAATGTAGATTTTAACAATTCTTTTATAAAATAGTATAACTTATTTTGTGAAGAATTATATTTATTATATATATATATTTATGTCACTTTGACTGTCTGTTTAAAATCCATTAAAACAGCTTTTCATTAATTAAAACATTTTTTCAAATTTTATTTTCACTTCCATTATACGATTTATAGAATTGGGGACTACGTCTTGTGTAATGTCGGGCATCGTGATCATTTTTCTAGACGTATTATCCACTTTTATATATTAATCGCTGCTATTTGCCTTCTTTTTATCTGTACTGCTTGAGAGGAATACAACAGTTTCATTAGGTTTCTTTCCCTGCCCCTCCTGCCGCCTGTTGGATAAATTCAGTAGACTGTGTGTAAAACCTCCAGCTTTTATTTTAGTTATAATATATCAGTGTACTATATTTTACTATGTCAGTGACATACTACTTGGATTTAATGTATTTTACACAGTTTTTTAAAATGTCAAATTGCTCTTCACACTTTACTTATATATACATGTCACTGATGATTCCGCTTAGTAGGCAAAGTGGTGAATCCTGATTTGGAAAAGTATTGGCATGTATTATTTTAATCACACTATATACAGGTTATACGTCGAAAAATGTATACAATAGTTTGTTTGTTGGTATGATTTTAAACATTTTTCAAGGATATCGGTTATTTAAATTTTGTCAAAAATTGAAGAAGAAAAATTGTTACCATATATTTTGGGAATGTCAAACAATAAAATGATTTTATCTATTTAATATTCTGAAATTGAGTAAATAATTTGATTACGTCTTCTTCCTAAGTATATAAATATTACATGAACATTTTAATGGTACTTTAATGATAATGATGACAATATTATTAGACATATTTTAATATTATCTTAATTTATTTTACAAAAGCAATAACAAATTATTAATTTATTAAATAATGATTAAATGATATTTGGAATACTTTTATAAAAATGTAATGTGGTATGCATTACAATATATTCGTTTTACTACTATATTATTAATGAGTAGTTTCTCTTTTTTGTATTTTATATTCGGAAATTAAGTTTTTATTTTATATATTTATGTATTGTGTTACTCATACTTAAAAAGCGATATATCTATTCATATTAAATAACTTCTTACATTTTTAAAATGAGTTATTGATTTTTGTTGAGTTTATGTACTTTTTGTTTATTTGATTAGTATATTAATATTTATACAATATTAGTGAACTGAAGTTATTTTCATGAAAAAAAATTATTTAAAAGAGGTTTAATATATTCACAATAAATATTCCCTTTATTGCATAATATTCATTAATATATTACTATTTTCAATTTTTTTAAATCGTTTCCTTTATTTATTTGCTTGTTTAACAAGTTAGTTTTATAATTAAATTTAATAAGTAAAACGTATATTTTATAAAATTTTATTTACAAAAAATATATGTATATATTACATTATAAAAAATATAAAATATATATTTAATAATAAATAAATTATTAGGGAGTACTAATATTTCGTTCGTTCGTTTCCTATGTTTCTGTTATATATAATCAGTGTTATATCTGTTTCAAAACTATTTAATTTGATATTCGTAAGACAACGGGATTGTTAGTATTTTGTAGATAAAAAATCAAATAGTATTTCTTTAAATTTCGAAACAAAGAATTTTTTAATCGTATTTTATTTATAAAGTCATTATAAATAGGCTAATCGATATGATCTGTTGACTTAAACCCTTGGATCACATTGAACTCAAATTCCATAAATAATCAATATGTGATTTTAAATAGAGTATATTATTTTTTTATTTTTTTAAATATTTTTACACAATTTTTCTAAAAATTTGTATATAAAATAAATCAACACCATG
This sequence comes from Coelogynopora nodosa, assembly GCA_034780555.1. Taxonomy (NCBI): domain Eukaryota; kingdom Metazoa; phylum Platyhelminthes; order Proseriata; family Coelogynoporidae; genus Coelogynopora; species Coelogynopora nodosa. Next base: position 5,536 of record JAUZND010003111.1, read on the forward strand.
TCTTTTTTACACAATACGTTTTATTATAATTTTGTATTCTTAAAATGGCAGTAACTTTTTGCATAGGATCATTCATTCGTTTATATAAAAACTGTTAGTCTGAAAATAAAATTAATTTAATCCGATTAAAATTTAACTAGAAAGTATATAGGTTTAGAGAATTTATCTGATTCGATTGTTATGAATGAACTCAACTATGGATATCGATTTTTAGAATATCTTCATTATACCTACATATCCAACCTGTACCTTGTAGCAGTTGAGAAAAAGATGAGTCATACACGGCTTTTTGCGAGGCAAAAATATTAGATGTCAGTTACGCACAGCCTGAATTTTTTTTTAAATAGCAGCCTGCTATTTTTAACAATCAAAGGTTTATCAGATCAAATTTTATTTTATAACATTAAAATCGTAGTAAAATTATATGTTTGTTTATATTATCGTTAAACAAAAACCTTATTTATTAAGAGAAAATTAATTACATTACGTTTCAACATAAATAGCCTATTTAGGAGGCGCAGAATTTCTAAAATATTTCTCTAGCCTAACACTTGCCCCGCGAAACTCCTGTATGACTCATCATATTCGTTAACGACCGTATATAACAGGATTATGTTAGATTGTACATCTAGTAGTGAGAGAAAAAGAAATCCATATAATATATGAACTCAACTATGTCACATTTAATTTAATTAGTATAGACTTAAATGCCAAACTCCATTGCAATGGGATGTGGACTAGATTGAAATGATGGACTTATTCTGAGTAGTATGTATGGGATCTGTTCCAATTACAGCTTAATAGGTCAATTTGATGTGGCATGATCTTTATTGATCTCAAATGTTGTATATAAATAACTGTCTCTCATTTAGAAAGCAATTAAAACAAAATAGGTAGTTCTATTAAGACTTAACAGCTTAGCTTATTCGAAATAGTGTTTTTACTAAGATTTGATGTGATTTAACTTATATGTAGATGTTGCAAATAACTTAATGCTTATTATTTTAATGAAGAATACAACATTTCATGAAAATGATTTATATATGTATAATAAATGTATATAAATGTATATAAAGTTTTTTTTCTTTTTGAAAAATATGTTTTTGATCTAATCTAAAATAGTATTTTAACAAACTTAGGGATCAAAATATGTCAATTTTTTAAAAATATATTTACAATTTTAGAAAAATTATGTAACCATGGATAAAATATGTAAATAATATTGTTTTATTATTTTAATAAAAAAAATTAAAATGTGGATTTTAATAATAATAGTTATAGTATAGTAATAAAATGTAATCGTTTTTTTAAATAAAAATATTTGTGGCTTTCAACGTTAGCCCTTGTATTTATATTTCTGCTAAACATGTGTTAATAATTAATGTAAATAAATGAATTTCCGGATTTAATTTAAATATGCTTTTGATTGTTGATAATGTATTTACTGTATCAAAATTGTACCATAATTTTTTCATATTTTGTGTTGATATCCGAATAATAGAAATGGAACAGTTTCAGTTAGAAGATACAGATGATTAGCCTATCTCGATCTTATTGAGTATGTTATATAGGCCTAAACTCAGTCTTTCTTTAAATAGCCCACGTATTGATTGTGAAAACAAAACATTGTGACGTCATTGTTTATGACGTATTCCCCTTTTGTACTATAAATACGTAATACAAATTAAAACATTTTTTAAGTAGGTCTGGGACGTTTGAATTATGCAATACGTTAGTAAAAAAGACTTCAATACGGTGCAATACTATTTAATAATTTTTAATACTTAATTATAGAATATAAGTTTATAGTGTAGAATGTGGTTAAGTCCAATGATTGCATTTGTATAGGCTATCAACTGTTGGCGCCCAAATTATTTGCTTTTCTCCAAGTCTGTGAATTTTTTCAAATAAAAAATCAATTATTATTTTTTGAATATACAACTAAATAAATACAACTAACTTTGAACACGCACATTCTACACAAATAAGTATAAATGTGGGATGATGTATGCTCAATTTATGTTTTGATGAACATTTTCATTTGGGTGTAGCAGACTATAAATTGGACTATACAGTATGTTACGTGTATCTATATATATATATATATATATATATATATGTATACGTCCTTCTGAAAGTGTGTACGTCCTTCTGAAAGGGTGTACGTCCTTTTGAAAGGGTGTACGTCCTTCTGAAAGGGTGTACGTCCTTTTGAAAGGGTGTACGTCTTTCTGAAGGGGTGTACGTCCTTCTGAAAGGATGTACGTCTTTATGAAAGGATGTACGTCTCATTAGAAATAATTATTATCGTTGACAGATTTTTTTTTATAATGGATATTTTGATGATGACATCATTTATCTATGAACCTTTAATTTGCGGCAAACGTTGTTTGCTACTCAAATATTTAAAAAATTCAAACATTTTTTTCTTCTATTTTTTATCAGCTTATTTAGGCATTTTGATGATGTTATAGGGCCAACACCTAGAAATACAAACAGGAAAATATTAATTATTTGGGCACCAAATTGAAATGTTCATAGATAGTATCTGTAAGTGTGTTGGAATAAATTGATTATAAAAAAGGCTATTTTAGTGGACCATAAGCCCAGCGGGACTAGTCCAGACAAAAAAACAAAACATATTGTATCTCTGATGAATCGAACTCACTGAAACTTAGCACAAAAATTAAAATTATCTTTTTAGCTATGTGCTAAATTTAAGATCTTTATAATATGGATGGACCTCCTGTTTTCATTTGTTTATGTACATAAGTTACTTCATATCACGTAATGTGTTTACATATATATGTTTCCCTTCACGCTACTTATTTTGTTGTACAACTGTTGTACACTGTTCTCAAACAGATAGCTTGAAGCAAAAGGCAGTCTATATATTGATTCAAACTTATCGCAAAAATGAATAAACTGTAACTATATATACGTATCTATAAGTTTCAAGGTGATTAATTCAGCACTAATAACTCATTGTCCAGTGTATCACGTTATCTGGCCTGCATGGTCTGGAATAGTAATAATATCAACTACTATTTGATCATGTACTTCTGATAGATAAATCACTATGAAACTTGGCAGAATAGTTGTACACATTATTGTATGACAATGAACAATATCACACATGAATCTGATAATACTGTTAGTGGTATAGGAATACAATTTCAAATTTTTAAAATATCCTGTGGTTGGTATTGGTCCGATTGAGATGAATAAATGCTATTCATTAAAAAAAAAATTCCTTGCTATCATTTGATTATATTGAAATACCTTTTATTTTGCCTAAATGAACAAAATTCGCAAAAATCGCAAAAATTTGATTTTTCAGTTTTCATTGGCAGCTGAAAGTAGTCCAGGTTCAGACGATCATAAAAAACACAACTTCGGTTGTTTTCCTCAAAATAAAATGGCAACATTTTTGGGTCAATAATTAAAAAAGTCAAATATTATTGAAATTAAATTTTCATTTTTGTAAAATTTTCGTAAAATTTAGATTTTCGTAAAATTTAGATTTTCGTAAAATTTAGATTTTCGTAAAATTTAGATTTTCGTAAAATTTAGATTTTTGTAAAATTAATATTTTTCTATCAATATGATACATTTAGAACAGCCGGTCGATCCCCTGAGAAAGTCATTTCCGCTTGATTATTTACATTGTTTTTGAAAAGTTTGATGAATGTTTGATTTTCTCTTTAAATTAAAAATATGATATTAAAATGTATATTGTTTTAATAAATTAAAGAGTAATATATTTTAAAGATGTGCTAAATTATAATATTATTTGGTATATAAAGATGTTCCCTGACATATACATATTTTCTTTTTCTATTGTTCTATTGTTCTATTGTTCTATTGTTCTATTGTTCTATTGTTCTATTGTTCTATTGTTCTATTATTCTATTGTTCTATTGTTCTATTACTATAGGCCTACTTTGATCAACTTATATTCTATTTAATATATCATATCTATTCAATTAAAAATTCAGTATATTTTATGTCAAATACATTATAATATATGCATACAATTAAGTTATAAGTATATAATAATATTGTAAATAAAATAAATAAATGAATAAATACATCAAAATAGTTTATATTTAAATAGTTGTGTCTCTTTTAATAAATTATTTAAATTAGGTACATATCAAATTGATCATTTAAAAATAATAATTAATGTTTTTTATTCGTAATTGTCAAGTTTAGGTATTAACAAGTTATATCTATGGTTCATATTAATAAATATTAATCTTGAAAAGAATGGAATAAGTATATTTTTATGAAGTAATTTCATGTTTTCATTAATTAAACAAAAAATAACTAATTTCTTATAGATTACATTTTCTGACAAAGTATAAATGTTTAGACAGATTTAGCAACAAAACAGTATTTTTTCTAAATTAATATAATAATTAATTGCCTTAAAAATGAAAATAATCTAGATTATTATAAGGTAGTAACTTAAATCTGGAGGAAAAACCGTAGGAAACACACTGGAGTACAAATCCGAAGTAAATTTAACTATTTTCAAGGTCGTCAATGCAAAAGTATCTAAAATAAATAATGTAGATTTTATAGTAATCAAATAAATTAATAAAAACAAATATAAAGGATTTTAGAATGTCGATAAAAATGGTCAAAATACGTATACATTTAAATTATTTCTGAAATATGTAAATAAAAGAATTATAACTAATTTTAAGTAATTATTACATTTTTTTAATTAAAATTGCTTGTTTATCTTTGTTACTTGTTTTAATGTCGTTAAAAACTAGTTATTTATTCCTCCGGTTTTTTTCCACCGGATTTTCATCCGGATTTAAGTGTCGACCTTATATAATTGTTTCAAATATATAACTCAAATGTTAAACTAACAAACATTGGTTTTAATATAATTTTTTAACCATTACATTTTTTATAATAATTTAAATCTGTAAGAAACATATTTAAAGGATTTATGAATTATTCTTACAATATATAAATGAAAGAGCAATTAATCAGAATCAATACATATTTGTGTAATGTTTTATTTTTATATAAATTTATATTTATTATGATTTATTAAAATAAATTGTATTATTATTTAAACAATATTTTGCGTATATGCATGCCAAAATACATATATATACATTATATAATTTTAATTTTACAAGCGTGATGTACATTTAATTATAATATAATTTTTTCATTAATTTTTTTAAATAATATGATCATTTATTTTTGTTATTTTGTCACAAGTTATTTATTTTAAAATAAAGTTAATTTCCTCATAAAACATTAATATTCTCGGGCGATTAATCTTTCTTCTTTTTTGATTGATTAAGCAATAAAAATCGTCATCTTTGTATTTTGCTATTAGTAGAAAACAATTATGAAGGGTCCAATAATACACGAGCTAGCAGAGGTTTTCCTCACAAATATATTATACGTATAATCCAGTCCTATACTTGCATTGAAGTATTTTATTTCACCCGATATATATATATATATATGTATGTATTTGGTTACATATTCGATATATATATTTAATTTCTAAATTCCATTTAAATTAGATAAATAATATGTTTGCCATCTTTAACAAAATGATTTTTTCAAAACAAAACAAAATAAACCAATAAAATATATATAATAAAAAATATTATTACGTGCAGAAAATCGTATATAACAGCTAATATAAACCGTCAAAATAAAATAGTTAAATATTATAAAATATTATATATAATTATTATTGTATTTTGTGAATTAATATATATATATATAAGTTACATAGGACACTTCGTAACAGAATTCATCAGGAAATATACACGTATATTATACTCTTGATGTGAAAACATGTTTTTGGCACATGTTATGCTTACATTTTTTGGTGATATAAAGGGCACTTGCGATTCCTTTTTTTGTATTTCATTATACCAACAGTTCATTTGATTTGTTTTTTTTTATATAAGTATAACTTATTAATGAATTCATAAAAAACCCTTCGTTATATTTATAAAAAACTGTCAATATATATTACAATTATATTTAGTCATTTTACAACTCACAAAATCATCTAAAAAAACGCAGGCCAATAGTAAAACGCTATCAACAACGCAGGTTATAGGTTTACAAGAAGAAAAAAACACTGCATATAATAACATTTTAGAGTTTAACCCAATAAATGGTTTGTCTATAACGTGGAATGATTGGAATTTTTGAATTATGTTTCTATGGACGAATTTTTTATCGTTGAATAAAATCAAAATGGTTATGATTGTTTTTGTCTAGTTTCAATCCTCTTTCTGCCATATTTTGTTATGGTTTCACAATGTATGTAACGGTTACAAACAGAGCACTTTCCTTTGAGTGCTCTCATTTTTATAAATATGTTTATGTTTTAACTCTTCGTATGTGTACATCTTTTGTAAGGTTTGCTACTTGAAGGGGGGCTATTTTACTACCCCCTGGAAAAACCTACTTCCTATCATCAGATTAAGCTGCAATTTGGTATAGAGATACCTTCTAAAGACTTGTCGAGCTATTTTTAGTTTTAAAAAAATCGATTAGTATCATTTTTATGACTTCATTACGTCATTAACTCCATGCCAGTTAGTTTAGAAAACTATAGGGAAATAACCATATATGCTATATATTGACCCATATATGCTACAACTTTTGATCAATGCAACCAATTGACTTGATTATTTTTGCATCTGATTTCAGATCACAAAATATATATTTGTTTGGTATATTTTTTATAATTATACTACTTATATAAATAGGCTAGGCTATAAGTAGTGTAAATGTTATTTGAGTATTATTTAACATTGCTAGTTACTTTAATAAATAATTAAAATAATTAAGTTATATGTATATAATTCACGATAAAAACATTTTTTCTAATAATGTTGCAAGTTTTAACTCC
>JAUZND010003112.1:0-12448 GCA_034780555.1 Coelogynopora nodosa
GGTCCAATGAACCAGTCAAAGCAAAAAAACCTTCTGAAGCAATTTGTTCTAGGTATTTTATAATTTTACTGGACTAACACTCAATCAGCATCGTGAGCATGTTTTAGGAAATACGTGTCCACTGCATTACTTGATTGACGGTATTATCTGTCTACACTACAATCTAAATACAATATGTGCTTTGGGTATTTGTATTTTAGTTATATTGTTAATATTTTTTTCGCATGGAAATTTCTTTCGTTTTGATGGTAAAATTAAAATAATATTGTCATGATGATTAAAACCCAAAGTAATTGAAATATTAAAGCCTTATTTTCTTTTTCTTGAATTTATTATTTTGTTTTTCACTTGAGTTAAAGTTATAGGCGGGACATTATTCACGAATATTATTTTAAATTTACAGAAAATAGAAAAGATTTTTTTATTTAAAGTTATTTAGTAGAATAAAATAAGTAGGACAAGAAAAACAACCACATAGAAGTGCATATCAAAATTTGAGTTTTAAAATGTAAAAATAAAAAGAAAACAAATCCAAGTATTCTTTGTACAAAATACAATAGGAATAGGCCTAGAATATGATAGCATGGTAAGTCATGCCTGACAATAACAGAAAGTGAAACGGAAAGTGAAAATGACAGCCAATGGACAGACCAAATAATTTGTAATTGTCAAACGTGAGAAAATACAATGTATCGAACCTATGTATAGCTGGTCCCAACCGGGAAGAGTTGTCAAACAGAATTGAATTTTGAATTTTTAAAAATCGTTTATTTGTCTGGGAGTTTTTGTCTTTAATGGATCCAGATTCCGTACTTTTCATGGTTGTTTTACTCTCGTTGACCTAAACTCTCTCTTCTCTTTCTCTGGATGATAAGGAAGCAAATTTGACTAATAACTTTTAATTTAATTCTTTTTATTCCTTTAGGAAGTGAAGCCTTCATCCCTCTGTTCCCTCGCATTCACTTTTCTATATTTATATCTGATCTCTTATTTCTCTCTTTCTTCTTCTTTCTATTCCTTCTCTCTGATCTCTCCTCTCTCTATAACTGACCCCTTTTTCCATATTTTTTTATCTCTCCTCCTCCTTTCTTTATTTTTTCTCTAGTGTCAATTTGTCTATCCGCTCTATCTCTCACTTTTAAAAGAAAGTGTTTTTATTGGTTTATTGTCGACGTTCCTTTTTTTACAAACCAAGCAAATAACCATATTGCGAGAGTGATTCGAGTATGTGTAATATTTTGCTTCTAATGTCTCTCCCTCTCTTCCTCTCCCCGTCTTCTTTCGACTCAGAATCATCACCCTATGTGGTAGCTACCCAGAGTTACACTGCTACCGCACCCGATCAACTTTCAGTTCAACCAGGTGATCTCATCTCCATCAGGAAGAAGTCTGCTAGTGGTGAGACATACCTGATTGTATCTTTATAACTGGGATATAACGTAGATCATTGTCTTTTCTTATTGTGCACTAGTTGAGTAATAATAACATACCAACAAGTGTGATGTGAAACTGTATAGGTAAAGGTGAACGGAGATGCTAAAATTGAAATTTCCTAAATACTAAATATCTTCCAAAAAAAGTGTTACCAGAAAATACTAAGGTACTAAGTACTAGGTACTAAGGTACTAAATATCCCCCCGTTATTTCATTTCGTTATTAACAACAATTTAAATAATATAGTTAACATTATAATTTTTAAATTATACAACAGTCAATTGAATACGTATACACGGAACGAATTATTGTATATATTGTATTATGTTGCTATATCTATTACTAAATGTATATAATTATGTTCGCTAAATTACAGTGATCTTATAACATTGAAAGTCCTAAGGCGGTTTCCTCTAAGATGAAAGTCAAGTAACCCCTTTACTCGAAAAGGGTATTACAGATGTATTATAGTAATATAGTAACAATGGGAATGATGTATTTGATCTTCTGAATCTGAAAAGTTGGCAGAAAATACCTAATTTAAGTTAGAATGAATCTACATTACTTCTGTTATTTAGACAATCGTACAATATTTACGTTGATTATGCAGTTCGTCACACATTCGTTTACGAAGAGTATAATCCGAAGGCCATTTAAGATGTTAACCATTTTGACCTGTTTATATTTTATAACAACAAAATAATCACTAAAAACTTATTTATTATTTTTATGAAATACTTACATTAGAACGTTGTCCGCTGTTCAGTGAACAAACTATAACTGAACCAGTTTATCAATTCGTCAGTGTGATAAAGTACTTTATCACAACCATAGGATGCTACAATGCAAAGCTGCAATTAAATAGTATGCATACGTGTGTGTGTATATATGTATAGTTATTTACATGCTGAATTAACTGAATACATTCTAGAGTCACGAGTCACATAATAGTGTGCGCTAGTTTTATTTTCGCATTGTAACAGCTAGTTGTGTACAATAATGATTCTGAATTTTAAAAAATACTGGAAATGTTGTATTTAATTACATCAACTGCCGCCCTCAATTGGGTCACAACTAAATTGCATCGTGACTCGTATATGTTATATGTATAAGAGCCTGTTCCAGGGTTGCAATTGAAATAATAAGCTTCATCCAAATCGCGTTGATCTACTATAATTATATTATTCTCTTGCATAATCGTTTCAATTCTGCACCCAAACTTCTCTTTGTTGTACTCCCCAGATTAGTACATGATGTATAGACATCCATATTTGAAGTATATTTTGTAGCAAAATTGGCAAGCATGCTCATAATAATATGGTGTTATCATATTTGAATTATGGCTTTGAATAAATTTGGTCTCGGATGCAGATGACCACATTGTGTTTTAAAATGTTCAACATTTACACATAAAACTTCAATGTCATCTTTATGTATCATAAAGTGTCTATTTTAAAAACATATAGTTGACAACATATTAACTTTCCACCAGGTGGAACATGATTTTAACACATCCGCATAAAGTTGTCATATGAATAATGAACTAGGTATCTTTGTTCGAAATACTTCTGTATTTTATAAATGATAAGTGTTATATGTGTTTTAAACTTTATTTAATATTTTGATACATTATGCACAATGTGGTATTTTTTAGTTGTGTATTACATTTTCATAAATTGGTTATATTTTTTAACATCCATATTACTGTGAATTATTTTTTCGTGTTTTCAACAATTAATTTAAAATAGATAGAGTAATGTGTGCTTAGACCCCATATAATGCTAGTTTGCATATGATGTAATAATTATTTTAATTTAAAAACTACTGTTTTATTTCAATATCGCTTTGGAAAATGTGATTTTTCTCAGATATCTTTTTCATTTATTTATTCTGCCTAATTGTGGAAAATTATTAAAAATATGGAAATTTATACAGTTGTAATAAATATTAGTTATATTAAAATAAATTTAATATCTATTTAAATAATTCGTTTATAATGTATTATAATCGACTACTACATCAATAAATCTATTGTGCAATACCAAAATTGTAAAAGAGATTCTATTAACGCAAATTTTTAGATCAATTCTATTGATAGATATATCCGCAAGAAATTGTAGTATAGCGTATTTTTTCGTCTGTTCGAATTAAAACTTTTTTTTAAATTCTGACGAATACCTTATTGAGTTAGCAAACTACAGCAACTGATATGGCAGGCAACATGGCCATCCACTGAATTTAACCGCAGATGTAAGTTTTTATTTGTTTAATATTCTGATGCTCACATATTGCCAACGGAGGCGGAATACTGGATCACATGATGTACAATGTCCAATTGTCAACAGCACTATAATATCACGAAAGAGATTCCGGGATTTGAAAGCAAATCTACATTTCATTAGCAACATGCTTATAAATAAACCGGCTGTTGAAGAAACTGGAGGACCTGCTGACAGAAGAAAGACGCCAGGTAACAAGTATGTAAAGATAAGAACATTGTATGACAACATGAATTTACAGTTCACTAAATTTGCAACCGTTTGGTACCGTATTATAGATTGAGAAAATGTTTATTTATTGAAAGCTAATTTTTGGGTTATCTGCAGTGTTGAAGGCTACTAATTGTACAATATATTCAACTGTATGAAGAAACATCATATCGCACAGGCCTGTTACTAAGAACAAGAGTATTTACGCAGCTACTTGAGATGGTTGAGTATCCATAGAGTAAACATACTGCAAACTTTGATATATTCTTTACCAATTTTTCCCCTTCGCATGATTTGAAAAATATTCAGTTGAAAGCTACATTCAACAATCGATCAAATAGGTAAGTGTTTCCTGATAGAAGTCAATGCAACGAGGAAGATGAAAAAGCGATCGATGTCAAGTGAAATAGCGACTTTCTGATGTGTCAATGATGAGATGATGCTGTGAATACTATTGGATCCAACTTCAAGATGGCAGATACACTGCACTGCACTCGTCAATGGTCAGTCAAGGAGAGCAAAAAAATAGATATTCCACAACCAAATTCTAATTCCAATCTTCTATCTGCAAATGGGCGGAGTAGGTGTTAAGTTGCGATTAACCTACTCTGAACATCCGAAAACGATACTGAACGGAACGTGTTTACTAACATGTTCAATCTTGGAAATTTCATTAGATCGTTACTGCTGACAAAGCGAGTCATATCGAATTCTGCCGTTGTATTATCAGGCTTTTCTCGCTGGCGGGACCCGGAAACGCCTCGGTGGACCCATAGTTCCAGTTTTCGCCCAATGTAAAATTCTTTGGAATCTGCCAAGCAAAATTGATTCGTACAGTGTCATTTGAACACCAATAAACAGTGCGCCCTGTGCAAAGAATGTACGTACATGAACTATGTATGAAGACCTACCACTAGTACAAATACTTTATGATATCATCTACTATGTGACTAAGGGGATATGTATTGTACCATTTATATTGCATAAGTTACAATAACAAGATTATTTACAGTATTGGTACATACGTTGATGTCATTTTGAACAAATTCATTAATAACATTCATAAATATATTAAAATTTTTAATAAGTTGAATAAGTTGAGAACATTTTTAAATTTCTATAACATCGTAATTTTTTATACGTCTAAATGGTTAATAGTTCTTCATAGACTTAAGCCTAGTTCATTTACTACAATTATGTCTACCTTGAATATAATTCATTCTATTATATAGAAACAAAATTTGCAAATACAACAAATTGTAGTATATAGCAACAAAGTTAAAAAGTAATCAAAACATATTTTGTCATATGATAACTTATTTATATTTGGTAGATTTAGCAACAAATCCTGCATATTTTTGTCCCCTTGCACGTTATACCCTGTTATTGAGGATATTTGAAAATTTAAATTAAAGTCAATTTATTGATAGATTGGCTGATTATCACAGTAGTGTAAAATTATTGTAGGGATCTTCGACTATAGGATTAGGGACCTATTTAAAAAGAAAATGAAATCAGCGGTCTCATTAAACTATACGATTTTTGACTAAATTGATAATTTGACTAAATTTATAAATCATTTGTTTATTATCATAAAGAAGTTAGTCTGATATTTAATATATATTATGTATGTGTATATTTAGATAGATAAAGATGTCTTAATTTGTGTCATCTAAGTATACCATTAAAAAATGCATTATGAGTTTAAGTAAATATTGAACCTTTAAAAAATTTCTATATGATATGAATATTTGGTTTATAAAAGGTTGATTTGTTTAGAGCTTTATCGTTTTTAAAAGGTTTATTTTATAGTTTCATAAAGTTACATTATACATGATAAATACATGATGTGTTATATTATATATATAATGTATATTATCATATGTTATGCATTCATTTTTTTAAATTAGTTGTTTGGTTATGACAGAATTTTTTTTTATCACGGGTTTCGTATTATCGGTATGAATTAAGTTGAAATTATTAAAATGTTGTCGGAGTAAAATAAAATGTTCTTGATTTCACAACATAATCATAACAACACATTCATAATGTAGTACGATATAGAAAATTTTAAAAAATATTGTACCAGTCGAACAAACATTTTGGCTTTATATCAATTATACAATAACCCCAAATGGCGCCATATTAATATGATAGTAATTATAGTCAACTTAAATTTCTTATAAAACTTGTGTTATCGCCCCTCCCTTGGGTTATATTATAATTGCTACTATACTATAAAACTACTAATCTCTCCAAACCTTCCACGACAGAAACAGGGTTACAACAGACCAATAAAAACCATTTTTGAAATTTAGTTTTTGAGGTTACTCCTCTCGAAACCTCTCAAATTGAAATGATAATAGTCCTCGAAACCTTCTAAATAACAAAAATCCTAACGGTTTTTAAGCAGTGACATGTTCAACTGATTCTGTCAAAAACATGAAAAACAATTGTCTGAGGCGCTATTTTTAAAACCATTTTTATCATGCTCTTCATTTATATTATATATTTTATGCACACTCTAACAGAGACTGACCATGAACTTTTATGTATGCAATAATTCATCAAACTTGATTGGTTTACCCAATTATTAGGAAATAATATTTTCACTAATATATTTGACAGCGCCATATCCCAGTCCTCGATTTTGACTTTTGCCTTTCTGTACGATCCCTGCAGGCATGTTCTTCGGCACCTTCACTGGCGACAGTCCTCGCTGCCCCTCGGTGGGCTGGTTCCCCTGCAATGTCGCTCTGGAGGTGGTGTCCCTGCACACCTGCCACCGACTCTGGCGGCGCTTCTCCTCTCCCTACCTCCTCTTCACCTCATCGATGACGCCTCCACAGCCGCCGCCGGTTGGAAACGCCAGTCTGACCCCCTCTGTGCCCGCCGCCGTCCTGCCCGGCAAGAAGAAGCGAGCCAGCACGACTGGTTGCTCTAGAGAGGAGGCGGTGAAGGATGGCACTGTCAGGAGGCGGATTGATGGGTTCAAGCGTCTCTCGCTGACCACGTCCAGTGGAGCAACTGTCACTAGCTGAGGGGGAGGACGTGGAGTTGTGAATGGTCGGGGTCGGAGGAGATAACTGAGTGTGTCATTTGTGCCCACCTGTCTTCTATTCTATAGCACAACCAGTTTATCCGATTATCTATTCATTTTTGTTAAATTTGTCCCATTCCCTAATTAGGTTTGCTGTTAATTGATGGACTATGATGTGACGTGGGTTAGCGGTGGCAGTCGCGTAACTACTGATTAATGTTTTAAGCTGTCCTTTTAATAATGGTGATTTTAGTGCAACAATGAAGTCAAAAAAATTGTTTTATTTTTTAACAGTGGTTTTTCTTATAAATTCAAATATATTAAATACCTTTTATCAGAAACTGAAAATATTAATTATTAAAAAATATGTATATAATTAGTTAAGATTTATATTGTATATTTTGTTAAACTTTTATGTATATATTTTTTAATTTATGACTATTTAAATTTTTAATAAAATATATATTTTGTACATAATAGTCAATAAATAATGAAAAGGTTGCTATTTTACGGATGGATGCAGATTTAACTAAACGGATGCTGATGCGGATTCTGATGCTAATGCTAATTCTGATTCAATATTTATATTTGTATTACGCAATTATATTTTATTTACAAAGAAATTTTATTCCATAGGCTTTTAGATACCACACTTTGGCGACACAATTTGGGATACATTTATTGTGCGATCACTTAAAGTTAACTCGATTGTATGTACAGCATAACCATATTTTGTAACTATTTGGATACGATTATGTCACTATGTCATTATGTGTATATTTATTTTGTTTTAAATGATAATATATTTCATCTTGTTATTGTCATGCAATAATTTTGGTAGTTATTTGTAAAGTAGCCAAAATTGATTGATAGACATGTTTTATGTTCCATTTTGAACATAATTATTTACACCAATTAAACAAATATATAATCTTCTTCGTATAAAGTTTACACTATGGTATACTATATTGCTGCTATAAACTGTGATATATTGCTACTGCTACTCATCTATTTATATGCACGCTGCTGTGCATCGTGTGTGTGCAGATATCAGATATATTTACACACAAATTGGCCGACTTGGTTGAGTGTACAGTCAACTGGTACAACAGGTAATTTAATTCTCCTTATATTTTCACAGCACGTACGTGTAATGTCACATGTTATTTAGTTTTGGAATGTAAACTATAAAATAGCATGTTTGTCTATTTTATTTTGTTTCTGCAATTCATAACGCGTGGTTATTTAGTTATCTCATGCAACATCTATTTTTACTAGTTTGAACCTTTATGGTGTAATGCAGAGGAAGCTCATAATTATCACCAATAATCATTGCCGCGTATTCTCAGTATTAATACACAATATTTTTCGTATATTTTATGACAGTAAATAACTTTGAGTACATTTTTTTAAATATCCTCAAGTGGATATAGATATATAAATATATTTGCATAATATGTGTAATCATTCTCTTCATCTTCCTCGGAAACGATGGTTTTAATTGAGTAATTGTATAAGTTTATTGTATCCAATCCATTTCTCTTTGAATTATATGTAGTATGCTTAATACATATAGACAACTGTTATATAGTTTCCAATGAGAGGTTGTGAATATATATAGTAATATGTTGGTTTAAAACATCACTTATTTGTGTACTTTATTTGTGAATTTACTGAATATTTTGAATAAATTGCCATATAAATAAATAACTGTTTATTTCAATTACAATGAGATCGGAATTCTTGTTTAAGTTTGCCAGTTATAACTAAAATTGCATTTATATATATTATACGATAATTAAGAATCGTTTAATAACAAGTAAAAATAGTGCATTTAATAGCGCTTTCGGCTAATGCCTTTTTCAAATAATATAAAAAAGAAATAAATAATACATAGCATGAAAAAAATCTAAGTACGTTATTACTTTTTTCTTATTATAGCATATTAGTAATCAATATTTAAAATGTGACGAATATTTAGTATGATAGTTTGAATTAGATCATTTAATTTACTAAATTATAGATATAAAGATTGATATTTAAAAAATATGATACATATACTACATAATAAACTAATTAGTCAATTTAAATCGAATACAAAATACACATGTATTACGGATATATAATTAGAATTTAATAAGTACTTCTTTTAATTATTTTATTTTGTAACATAGGCCTACATTAGTTAAAGTATGTTAGCGTTTATTCAGGCCAGTTGTTTTATGTCAAGTTTTTAATTTTGTTTTACTAGTCTTCTTTAGTCCATCAGTTGATATTTAGTAGCCCATGGTGATGTTAATGCCAGTTATATTATTGTTTATTAAAGTTTATGGTTTCGATATTAAAAAAATAAATTATATCACACTTGTTGTTTGTTAAACGTAGGCCTACTGTTTGATACACATGTAGGTTGATGCTACAAATAGTACATGCTACATATACAAATTTTGTTATCACTTACCGCCATTTTTAATAATTATAGGCCCTATTACGTTCCAGTGGCGTAGCCAGGCATACTCATTTTCGTATACTAAATATTTAGCGCCGCCTACTTGACATTTTGGGAAATGCCCTTTTTTCAACAACCAAATCAATTAAAATGACCCTATTAATGATATGTGGAGGTTACATACAAAACAATATATTGGCTTCCTACCGACGAACAAACTTTTTCAGTTATAACGGATGAATATGTTGATGTGAGTGTAACACAGAGTAAGTTGCAATCTGTTGTTTGAATGTCAGTTTTGAAACACTGGCTATTGTGTCAGCACACAGTTCTTTCAATACGGAATAATGAACGTACATGGTGGTTAGAGAACTACTTTAGTTTATCACAGTTTTACCTCAATGTATCTAAGTATAATAGCCTATATATATCACTCACGCTGCTGCCATAAATGCCGGGGTGTTCAAACAATTTTGTGAGACACGATGGTCACATCGGAGTGCATCAGTAGATCAGGTCATCAAGTGTTTTTTTGAAATTATTAACATATTACAATACATGACAGACAACAAAGCAAGTCACAATGCATTGTCATTTCTCAAATCGATTTTATCTTTTGACTTTATTGTGTGCCTATAAACTTCATTAGTGAAATTCTGAAGTATCTTATCTCGCAGCGTAAGCACTTGCAGTCGAAGGATTGCGATCTTGTCCGAGCTTGTAAGCAAGCGTCAACATTGGTGATCAGCCTCCAACGGGAAAAGCGAGACGAACGAGTCGTTCTATGATAATATCTGGGGCAATGTCAGCGGCAAATCCAAAAGATAAACTGGCGACGCAATGCATTTCTTCCGTATATGGACCAACAAATCACCCAACTTGATGACAGGTTGTGCAAGCCAATGCCTCGTATGTGTGTCCAACATGTTCTTCTTTCATTCGTTGACAAATTAAGAGGGCGAGTAGGAAATGATCAAGACGGAATACTCTCCATTTCTGCCATACAGATCTGGAAACAGCGGACACAGATCTGGAAACCTGGAAGCACTACGTACAAAGAAATCCAGATCACCAGAAAGATTTGAAAGAGAGCGTCGTTGTCACAAGGGCACTGTTCCCAAATTTGCATTACACCTTTCACGTTTTCTTCACAATGCCTGTTTTAACAGCGACAGCGGAGGGGTCGTTAAGCGCTTTACGTTGCCTCAAGACATACCTCCAGGACAATTTGACAGATCAATGATTGTCAAGTTTAGCATTACTATACATGTACACCAAGACATCCATGTTGACGCTATTATCAAACAACGTTATGCATCAGGACATCGCCATAAGGACATTGTGTTTAATTAGATGTTTTAGATGTTTTGCATTATATAGAATATCCAAAAAAGCAACCACAATTAACCTTCTTTTGTAGCGACATTATGCTTTGAACAGTTTGACAATGAATATTTTTAAGTTGTTTTATAGAATATATAGGTTCAACTCCTCACATTTGAGAGTATGCCTTTCTGAAATGGATTTTGTTCGATTAAATAAAATATAACGAATTAGATTATTATATTTTTAATGAAATTAGCGTGACAATAAATTATACTAGCCCTACTCAGCGTAGACCCATAAATAAAAAAAGACGCCTATCCGAAAGATGCATACGTTTTTTCAAGGTCTGGCTACGCGCTTGCGTTCACTTAGTTGGTTCATTATCAAGTTTGCTTCCAAAAGACAGTTTTTATATCGAGATCGATTGCATTTATTATTTAAAGTTTATTCCTTATTATTTGTTGCTTATAAATGTGTTGATAATTTTTATATGTTATATTAATTTATTATGCAAACTAGATAATATAAACGATACGCCACAAACGTAGGGGTGGGGGTTCAAAGAAACACGAAATTTTTATTTCTATTATTGGTGTTATTTATTGTTTTATAATTTTCAAATATAATAGATTGTAAAGTGGTAATGATTATATGTCACAACATATTTTATTTTATTTATGTGGTATAATTGTATACAAAAGAGAAAATGTTTCCTGTTAAAACTTAACTGGATATATTTTATTAATTAAATCTTTAGGAAAACAACAATATAAAATTGATTTTTAATTTTTAACTATATTTTAATAAAAGTTATATCATCTAAACAAATTTTTCTAAAACGAAGGAATCGACTTTAGATGATTCCGCTTTTGCAATGTTTTGTTTGACATAAATGAGCATCGGTATGTTTATTAGAAAGATCATTTTGAAGATTTCCATTTTCTAATGTAATATAAATATATTCTGATCCAAGAAATGAACTTCAATTGTGCTATAATTATAAACATCATAATTATATTAATTTATTGATCTTTTTGCATGTAGTATAACAGGGACTCCCAGTATTCCCTGTAGTATAATTTTGTAAAAGAAGATATATATATAATCTAAATATTAAAAGTAGATTAATGGATGTTTAATAAAGTTTCGTGTAGCATATCAGTTTCTATTTTTATCGTATCTTATATATGTATAAAGGTTAGCATAATTGGGAGCCTCTGGATTTTCCATAGCTTTCCCTTTCTTCAATAAATAAAATTGATTTCTGAAGCTGATATAGTTACGTTTTAATATTAATTTAAAAAAACAATATATATAATAATATACTTATTATTAGCTCCTTGATTGCATTTATCTCTTCTTCATGGTAAATATTGGTGAAATTGGCGAAATACGTATTTTGTTTCCATCAATGGATTATTCGAAATTTTCTTTTACTTTTGTATATTTTCCGAATAATATCTGTACTATCCTAAACATAAGATAACTAATTATGAACAAAAGAACGTACATGGTATAGACATAAAAAGGGGATATCATTTCCGTACAGCTATTATTCCCACATGCAATAGGTTTTCCAAGTGGGTTTTTAAGCATGAATTTTCGGTATAATAGGTAAGAGTATATTTGTATAACAAGCACCAGGAATGGGAAGCTAGTAGTAGGGAAGGAGGACCTCTACGCCACCCCCCCCCTCCGACCACGCTTTTT
>JAUZND010003113.1:0-12447 GCA_034780555.1 Coelogynopora nodosa
AGAGACTCACTTGAGCGAGATGAGAATGCCGACGCCAGAGAGGACGCACATGGGGAGCAGACAGTAGCCCAGAGTGGACATGATGTAGGTGACACTGACACCGAATGCGCTCATCAAGTTGAGCAGAGCGTACATGGCCAGACATCCCAGCAGACCAATCCCGTATATGTAGCCGAAGTGCAGCTTACCTGACTGGAGGGGGAGAGTGTGATGTCCAGATGTTGTGCTCGAATCATAATGTATATCGTATTTAAGTATCATAATATGCGATCTGTATTCTCATCAAGTAGGCTAATTAACTATGTAATAATAAAAGACAAAATCAATATAATTAAATCGACACTGTGTGCTGGTAAAACATTTAAGGCACATGAATATTTATTTTTTTAATTCTGTAAAATATGCATTAACGTATAATATGCTTGACATTTAGGTAGGAATATTAAAGATATTTACCTTAAGTTATAATTAGTGTAATATAACAGGAATAAATTCATTGATGGAACGTCAAGTGTAATGCACAACAAATACAAATCTATCTAAACTATAGTTGAATATATCTATGAATTAGATACCTGGCTTGAGTAAGAGTAAAATTCTTCCAATCATGACAAAAACAAATCAATGTCGATATTGTAAACATTTTCATACAGCTATGTAGTTCACTAGTCGTGAACCGTAAGCTAAGCTACGCTCTAGGATGAAACAATTCCACGCTTGTTGGTAAGATGCCAGAAATGAGTCGGTCTACCTGAAGGCATGTCCAGATCTACCCTGGCCTCCCAAGTTACCTAATATGATTGAGACAAAATGAGGAGTCGCACTGACACTTACCAGCAAGAGAGTTCCCCCGAAAGCAAGACAGAACACGAGTGGTCCCGCTAGATCCGTATCTTGAACAACATCCTGCTCACTCATCTTGAAAGGGTTCAATACTGCCAGAGTCTGAGGAGGGAACAAGCAGGGTATTCAATCATATTTTTATAATGAGGTATAACTACAGGGTGTTCCTAAAGTAATGAAAAGTGTATTTTTAGTTAATAGAAAATCAAAAAGCAACTTAAAAAGTATTTGAAGCCATATTTAATACACAATTCTTGTCATAAAAAAGATATTAACAAAATATATGAATAATATTCAAACTATTTCCCCCATTTTTCTCAAAGCTTACGATCGATGGCTTCAATTAAGGACATCTCCAGGTATTGTTTATAATGTTTGTACTCAAAATTATCTTTATTATTACGATCTCTAGAAGTAGAACGTATTATTCTTTGAATAGAATATGTTCTCCTAGTCATGGAGTAACAATATTTTAACATAAATTGATGGATGTCTGTCCGTCTGGGTAAATAGAAATATGGATATGTACTTATATATCTGTGTAATCATAGCAAGAATAACGAATAGTGAATTTTACATTTTTATAGCCTTCTGATTGTATGCTAACTAATTAAGAAATTTGCAATACTCTACGAACACCATAATTGGCATATTGACATATATTGACATATTATATATATTATTGACGCATAGAAACTAACTATGAAACAAACTAATCCACCAACTAGCGTTACCAAAAAAACACTTTTAAACATTTCCAAGATTTTAAATAATAAGTACACTATAATATACAAGAAATTTAACTGCTCACAGTAAAAATACTAATGATTGTTATACTTATAATTAAAACCAAAGAAAACATTTAAATAAATTTTCTTTCCCGTTGAAATAAAGTCTTCTGATCTATTTACAACAACACATTCGCGGAAAGAAAACAAGTGAAACATCCAGCTGAGTTAAACAAAGTCTGCTATTGGCTGACGCAAAATGAAAACCTAACTTCCAAGAAGTGTCTTCGAAATCAATAGTATTAATAAAAATTTCGGAAATAAAACTGAGAACCGGCAGTCTATATTCAGCCTACGCTTGCTAAAGGTGCAACATCACCTTTATTATTTAACTCGGTCTTGCATCACTTCGACTCTGTAATGCAATTGTTTTATTAAGCAACAATCATTCCCACAATGACACACCCTGCTGACAAACTCGTGCTCCATACAGCGGGCAGGTTCTACTTGTTCCTCCTAGTGACCGTTGCAGTAACCCAAGCAGTACGCAACATCTGCCCGTCAGTCGCCACAGCTGGCAGTATCTATCGGTGCCAGGACCGGCAACTCACAGCGGTACCCGACAACATACCCATTGGCATAACAACACTCGATCTGTCCAACAATAAGATCGAAATTTTACACGAGGACAACTTCCGCGAAATGGAATCCCTGCTCCGCGTGATCCTGGACAACAATACTCTGTGGAAGATCACGGAGTACGCCTTCAGGAGTCTACGTCAACTGAAAGAGCTCTCTCTGAGTAATAACAATTTTGTGATTCAAAGCGGGGGACTTTCATCGTCTGCATTCGCACATCTTGCCCAACTGGAAATACTTGACCTGTCGAAGAATCCGTTAGGCACTCTGCCCACTGGATTCTTTATGAACCACCCCGAGTTGAAGGTACTTCGGCTAGATCAAGCGGTGTCCGGACTTAGGATCGAATCTAACGCCTTTCAGGGCCTGCGCAAATTAAGATTGCTCAGCCTCACAAACAATCGGTTGACCAGTATCTCGCAGGAGCTCGCTCCAGATCTCGTCAAGATGGACCTGACTACACTCTACCTAGATGGCAATAACTGGGGATGTGACTGCCGACTTAAGTGGCTCAAACTTTGGATCAGCAAAAGAAACAATTCGGTTCCAGTCGCAACTACTAGACTCGTTAATATGCATACTATTTTCCCCAAGTGTAATCAGCCCACTTTTCTCAAGGGTAGGAATCTTTTCTCTCTTAATATTACGGAATTTCAATGCATGCCTCAAATTTATACACGCTCCCATGCTCGTCTAACTGTACAAGAGACACAAAATGTAACTTTAAGTTGTAGCTTATACAGCGACCCAAAATCCTATGTAAAGTGGTACAAAAACAATACATGGATTATAGAGCACTGGGACCGCTTTACTACCATAGCCACCAATGGCAACAGTTTCGAAGCTAACCTTACCATAACTAATATACGCAAAACTGATAAGGGTATTTACCGCTGCGAAACAAGAAACACACGGGGAAGTGTGAGTGCAAAGTTCGTCTTGGATGTTATTCCCATATACAGTGGACTAAAAAGTTATATCATAATCGTGCTAACGTGTATCGCCGGATCTGGTCTCATTGTACTCCTGGCGGCGATTGTTATAATAGTCTACTGCTTCTATGGCCGCGACCTACACAAGAGACCCCCTGATTCTACCATCGACTCACCCACATCGGCAAGGAAGCGACAAACACCGAGAATCTCAATCACAGCCGACGGGGAGACAACTGCCCACCTAACGGAACATGTGAAAGACACAGCCGAAAACTCTGCTAATTCCCAGGACCAGCATGCCACAAACACACCAAAGAAACGGGTTCTTATTAATGTAGGCGCCAACGGAAGAGATAACGAAGACACCAGCAGAATCCTAGATGACTGTCCCGTTCATGGGTCTCGCCTCAGCTACAGTCCATGTCCTGTACACGGAACAATACAACGTCAGAGCAGCAGCCAACAACAGGCGAATATCCCAAATAAACCCTACCCCACCCTTCCCCAACCAACGGTTCCCATAGCGGAGGATACAACCTGCCCGGTTCACGGAACGACCATGACGGCGGCATCAAAACCGAACCGTCTATCCGGACTTCATCAGCGCACACTGTCTCTGACATCACCACCAACACATCAGCAACAGGCGTCAGCTGCCGCGGTCACAGGTCGCACCACACCGCAGGTCAACTCCACCTTTGTCAGAGCCTCCAAAGTGGACGACTGCCTAAGCTATCACAACAAGCAGGGCAAGAGTTCGGCCGCAGTTAATGCCAATAACAATGTCTACCGCACGCTTCCACGACAGCCCTCCGGCTCGGGTGTAGCTGTGGCGCAGAGTTCAACACTGCCGCGTAACTATTCCAGTAAAAGGACCTCGCAGCCCACACCGGCCGTTCGCTTCAAAACCAACTCTACTGGTCATGGTGCTATCAATGGCCACAGCGGCAGTGAGGAACTTGACCTGGACTCACAGGACGAATGTTTTAGCACTGCTGTATAGAACAAATATTACATTGATTTAGTAGGCTTCTTAATCCGATCAATTTGCTTAAACTGCCCATTCGTTTTGTATTCAATAAAACGAAGCGGGTTTATTTGTGTAACAAATTATTACATCTGAAAAAATTTATATTAAAAATTGCATCATTAAGTCTGTATCATAATAACAGAGTAATCCACGAATGGCATAAGGATTTCTATACATAATATAATTCATAAAAATTGTGTTTGCTTTATATATGATTACATAATTCTGTTAAATGTGATTATTTTCATTCAAAACTGTGTTAATTGTACATAATAACGTATTCTATACATAATAAATTTCATTTTTAATAACTTAACAAAAAAGTTCCTGTGCGAAATTAAAGTATTGTCACATTTCCAAGATAAATTTATCTGACTAAGATCAATCGTATGAGTACACTGTTAAATAGCATTCAGCATAAACGAAAGCATCCACAGACTGCTCGCATGCGAGCCCCATTGTATCATCTATGCAAACGGAAAATCACAAACGTGACTGATGCTCGGTTAAGCTGTTTAATCATTACGGTGAAAATATAATAAGAAAAATGGATCAAGTCTTTGAAGCCTTTAGCTAGCTCGCTCGCTATCAATTCTTTTGTGTAGAAAAGAAACGATGACAACTATTACAGGCCAATGTAATTTAAGGGAATAGTCTCCAGATAAATAGAGAATAAATAATAATAATCGCAAGCGCAAGACATTTCCCTCGTATTTGTATTTGAATTGATTTGAAGAATCAACAAAGTAGTCAGTTAATTGCCCTAATTTGGCAATATAGAAGCGCATTATTATCTATATGTATTAAGAGTATAAAGCTTGAAGCATTTTTCTATAAAAATACAGAAATGTAAAAAAAACACTTTCAGAGTATATTAACGACAATTAATTAATATATATATATTTTATATCAATATTTATATACAATTATTTAAGCCTTAATTAAATAGATGTATGCGCAATATTTTCCAGAAATTTTGTTAAAAGAAAAAAGAAAATAGATGTTGTTGGTATAAAAAAATAAAAAACGAATTCCACATAGTAACATCGTCGGGTGAATTTCGCTATCTTTTCTCACCCTTCCCATGGTGTGTTTTTCCTCTGTTTAAACAAATATTTCCCAGAATTCGAGTAGCATCGAGAATACAAAGAACAATTTTAAAGGCGACATGGTAATCAATTCTTTCCTTAAATACTACTACTAGTCATCCATCTACATTCCTAACTAGTCGACAATATTTCCAGCCATATGCCTAGTCGACTGTATACTTCAACCATAATACATAGGCCTATATATACAGGAAAGAAAACAACTTCAAGGTTTCCTACTCAAAGATAGCAGGCAACAGAGGAGAAAGGGAAGTCTAACCAGTTGTCCAGAAAAACTCACTGGAGATCACCACAACACAACACAACCCACAGAGTAGGTGGAAAACATTCATAAAAAAAACCATGGCAATACTCTCCCCTGCACATGGTATGCGCAAAAAGTGACATGAGTAATACATTTCCCGCTCTAAATGGAATGAATGATACAATATTGCAGTCTTAATATTAGATTATAGAATTGAAAGAATAACGGAATCCGTGACTTTTGTAACACGCGAAATACCTGTAAATACAAGAGTAAACTAATAACTATCGAGTGTAAACAGTGAAGAAACATTAATACAAAAATGCTAACAGCTAATGAAATATGAATTTTAAAATCTCAAAATGTAGAAAATCCCATTTCTGATCAGTATACACCGTGCATAGATACGTCCATCTTTTCGAATAGGGTGTTAAGATCAACAAAGTTAACCTAATAGATTCGTGTTGCGGATATTATTGCACAATCGCTGATATTAACATTTTAGCTGTAAAATAGATTTAATTTACACCAACACAAATTTCGATAATAATTATTGTCTTGAATGCATTTTTAAACACTAAAACGACGCTTCAGAATACGACCTAAAATACGTATAAACGTTTCAAGAACAATCAAAGATAATCATAACATTTAAAGGTTTAAAAACTATTGAGTGAAAAAGAATTAACTAAACGAAACAACGTAAGGAATACATAGACAACAGACAGACCTGTTCAAATTTCAAAAGAAATGTTGCCGTGTTTGTGCTTATAACCCTACTAGCTATATATATATATACGGATGGATAACAAAATAGATAAAAAGCGTTTGATCACAAAAGCAGCGTAGCGCTTTGAGGTTGAGGAGACAAGGGAGTTCAGACAATCAACTATCATTTTATCGAGCGCATTCAAATTACATTGAATGCAATTTTTTTATAAAGGTAAGCTTCATAGAAGTAACTACATAATATGAAAGATATTTTGTTCTCACAATACTTTCACAATATTCAGTTTGTTGATTATTTAGAGAACATGAATAAAATGAGCAGAAACATTTTCTACTCCTGTATCACACAGTATATAAAGATTACGGATAGCGTCCAAACAGTTCTTTAAGAAAGACTGAGGGTCACTTAATTATAATAAGAGATTTCAATGAGATCTGGAGGTAATGAATGAGATTTTGTCACACCTATATATACAGTAAGAAAAATGTCGATAATCATATTAAATAAAGCAAGTATTGCTATAATGATTAGTAAACAGTAATCTTTTGACATACTTGTTGCAGTGGTATAACATTATTAATAAATTAATTTTAATAATGAATCGGCAGACATAAGATAATATGGTATCGCATCTAACACTACCATTTTTGCTGTTTAATAATGCGCTGGTAACTTATTTTGGCAGTTCTACGAAATTGTTTTACTCTCAAAGGTAATACAATAATATAATGCAAATATACAAGCCAGAAGGAAATTTACTGTACTAATTGTGTATCATTGATTCATTCATTTATAGTGTAGAAATCACATCATATTTAGACAATTAATGTAGAATGATAATAATAATTTAAAAATGAAACATATTGTGGACTAAATTTACAAACTATTATATAATGTTTCGGAAAAAACACCTAAAAATGGCATCAATATATTAAAAGTATCAAGTGTTACATTTAATAACAAAGAAACAGTTTTCAGTTATTTTAACATTTTCCAAACTATTGCCGAGAAATTGATGTAGAAATAAAATGGAATTAACTCAGAAATGTTCACATCAAATTAAATTAATAACAGACATTGGCAACATTCAAAACATATTTGCTTCATCTATATATTCACACAGTTATATGCTGCTTGCCAATATAAATATTAAAAACTTTCAAATGTTCCCGAACATGCGGAACATATAATATAGATATATAAAAATTAAAAACTAATCTAAGACATGCCACTCCACGTATACATACATATATAAGGCTACATCCCAGACAACCTATTCAGATAGCAGAATATATATAACAAAAACTACATCAAAGACCGCAAATAACGTCGAGTAACAACTTTTCAAATCGATTTGCTCCTCGAACACTTAAGTTCCAGCAAGTTTTATCACAACGAAGAGGTCTATTCGCTTTATGGAAAATCGCACTCCTTCGTACGTAGAATATATAGAATAACGGTGTGAGACTTATAAATACACTTAGCAACACAATAAGAAGACTTTCTCTCACATTATTACAATTCTTTCATACAAACTGTTGGTAACAAAATTATTAAGAAAGAGCATATAATAAAAACATTACTATTCATATCAACAAAACATTTTAATAAAAAATCATCAAAGGACAAATTATTCTATATAAAATAGAACATAATTAATTCTTTTAAATATGTATATTAAAATATAATTCTATTTCTATATATCTACTATATTTATATATTTATATATATATATATATCTACTATATCTATATTTCTATATCTAAGATAGTGTTATATGAACATATGAGAAATAAGAAATGTGAAAAAAAAGAATGAGACACAAATAAAAGATAAAGTACGTAATTCAGGTACAACATGATTTATAGGCCAGGGGCGACGGAGCATTTTAATGGACCAGTATTTCCTTGAATGAATCGACACCTGCGAGAGATCTTCCTAAATTTTGTTAACATTTTAATTATCTGATAATTAATTTGTCAAATGTTTTTGTAGTTCAAGTGTTATACACTGCATAATTTTCAATATTTGCAAAGAACAATTAAAAAATATTGATTTTCCAATTATTGGAAATGATTTCATTCGAGATAACGGACACAGACGGAAAATATTTGGTAATAGTTGATTAAATGTAGTATGCAGTGAGTATATAGTCAGAGACAGTTGCAGCAATTGGTATGTAATGCGGAAATTACTTTTTAATTGTATTACATACTATGTATAGCTATTTTCTCTACGTTTCAGTATAACTTAATAATCTGATAAAGGCCTGATTCCTTAATTAGTATTACAAATATCATGATTGAAATATCTACCTATTTTTTATTCGAAGTTATTACTTTTGCTTCTACTCAATCAAAATACAGGCCGATATTAGTTGCCAGGATATTTAATTTTTAACTCTTTTATTTCGGCGCCCATCTGAAGATTTGCCGAACGAAATAAAATTAGCTTCCGCTACCACTGCAATCGGTACTCATATTTCTTTAGAAAATAGTGACATACCTAGAAATAAATACGATATTTAAAACTGTAATAAACACAATTTAAGTCAATCGCAGACTAAGTTTCAACACTTTCTCATCATCAAATTCATAATCATCTGCCATTATCTTCATTTAAGAATAATGAAATGATTAAAATCATTGTTAACGACAAATAAAATTATCTTCCGAGTTTCCTCCGATTGCACACGAGACTCAAGTATAAATAGAGGCAACTTAAAATAATATTTGAAGATATACGTCAGCACATTGAAATATTGTTGAATCTTTCAAGTTTTTAACTGATATATATATACGAAACAAAATCGATTTCAAAATTAAAATTATAACCTTGTTGCTTACTTTTTATGAAAAATATTTCAATCAAGATAGCAAACATTTAAATAGAACAAATTCAATTATAAAATGTTTTTTTTTGAATATATAATAAATATGTGTGAGAAAAACTTATCTATATAATAAACAGCTCGCTTTCAAAATACACTATTTCTAATACAATCAGAATTCTGTATCTTCTAAACATCTCTTCAAAAGCTTTTAGGGTAAACTCCCACATTAGTAACTCAAAAAGTGGACCATGTAAACCATTTATTAATGAGGGACATAAATTAACTTGTTTTTTAATAGGCGTTAATTATACGACGCACCATACGGGGAAATAAAGATGTTGTTATTTCTATCCAATATAACCCAGTTCACTATGATATACAGAAAAACTCAGCCTGACAATACTTTTTAAGAGGAAGGGGATTATTAGGAGTAAGTAGCCTGGTATCGGTTTGGCAAAAACGGTATTATTTAACAAAATTTCAATATTAAATCAAATATCAGCTCATACCATAATCAAGTGAGAGGCCTGGCTTCGAGAGAAAATATAATTAAATCCAAATTGTCCCCACCCCCAACACTACTAGTCTAGGTATGGAAGATCCCTAAAACGTTTGAAATGGGGGAGTTATGATAGACCATTAAGTGGTTGCGCATTGTCTCAAAATGATAACCAATTCACTCCAACATCGCCTAGAAATGCAATTAATAGGTTTCACTTACTATGAATAGTATATGGTAACGAGAAAATAAGTTTTGTTCATTAGTAATATGAATTGTTAATCATAATAACGTGAGTTTTTTTATAAAAACCATTTAAAAAATTGTGTTTTGTACTGATAAATGTTACCAGCGTGCCAAGTATAAAAATTGTTTATTAGCTCTAATAAAATCCTTTAAACTAGTAAACTATAAACATATGATTAACTGTGATGTAGTGAAGTTATTTTGTAACATATAAAAATGATATAAAAGAAATGGTTTATTACAGGGTGCCCGCGCAAATTTAACAGAAAAATTCCAGACAACAGCTCAATTTTCCATCAGAGGCATATTGATTATTTAATAGTAAATAATTGTTTTTTTAAGGGACTTTTTTCAGTACAGTCTAAATAAATACATAACATACAATAAAACAAGTATAAAACATTTTTTATTAAAAAAATAAAATCTGCGTCAGTAAAAAAAGGTTCGTTCGATCCCCTTTAGTTGTAAAAATTCATTTACATTATATAAATTATTATGTAAAAAAATTTAATTCCCTAGCATTTCTTTACAATGACAAAATTCCACAAATTCCCTGACGCGTGGGCACTTTTGACCACTATTTAACGCGGGCTAAATTATAACATATAATGTAAGTAACAAATGAACGTTCGCCATAAAAAAGGTTTTCCAGGTGTACGATTACGCACAAACTCTAACGCTTCCATGTAAAAAGATGTTTAATGTGTTTTATGGTATTATTAGTGCATGTTGCAGGATAATAATCTGGATATATTCATTTGTATTCAAATCAAGGGGATATCATTTAAAGATCGTAAATAAAGTATATATTTAGTTCTAAGACATTACTCTATAAGATTGTTAAATATACGCTTCGCATCATAATAATAATTATTATAAACATTATCAAATGAAAATTAGCTATAAAACAAAACTTTTATTCAAAGTAAATATGCAATACAAAGAAAGACTTCTACCTACGCTAGGCAAGAATATGTTTGCGGCGGTAGTTATACATGTTATAATTAAAACATTATGACTTTATTCAAAACACGGTCATATTAGTCGAAGAAGAAATAGAAGGGACACATAATGTATTTAATAAAAATAGAGAAACAAGGAAATGTTTAAAGAAAATGTATTTACTATTCCTATAAATAAGACGAAGTTTACTTTCTAGTAAATAAAAAAAATCAATCGTAAATCGCGATTGGAAATCGTGACATGATATCAAAACTAAGAAATAATAGAATGCAATTCACCAAACAAATAAGGACAATACAGAAAAACATGCTACTTAATGATCTGTCTTCACAGCGGGGTAACCATCCACTATCCTACCAACCAGTCCACGACAATATACTATATTATAGAGTAGGCTACAGAGATATCCAGCAAAAGACACACACGTGTATTCTTCCCCGCTTCGATGTTCTCGTAAGTTTTATTTCCAACAAGGACGACAACGCTGTCCTGACCCTCAGGATATATATTACAGCGGAGATGGAGTGAAGCGGGAAATTATGGGACAGTGTTAATAAGGAGATACTCGACAAAACCTGGCACTGTTAATGACACGCCTAGGGTGACAATTAGTCCCGTCCGCGCTTCCCCAATGTATACTGCGCTGACGGTCCGTCCACACTGACTACCGGGCTCGCTGCTCGATGTTGTTACTGCGAGATCCAGGAGTGCCCCTCCTCGTGCCTTCCTCAACCCTAGTCACGGCGCACGCGAAGAGAGGCAATTAAATATTTACAATATGGAATCAAATCGCGAAGCAGGTTGACGGGAAAAAATATATGTGTGTGTGTGTATGCAATATCGCCAGAACAAGTGAAAAGGCACGCAGACGAGATGAGCAAGTGAGTTGTGGAGAAAATCTTAAACTGGACAGCGAAGCAGGGAAAGTGTACAGTATATATTTATATCCATCCATCCATCTATCATTGACCATAGTGGTTTATATGAAAGGGAAAAGTTTGGGAATGCTTTCTGTAGACACCAGTGAATGGGGGAAGTCAAACACGAGGCAAGTGAGCGCAGGAGAGTGAGGTAGAAGATGTGGAACAATGAGGGAATAACCGGCAAAATGTGAAGTTATTTAGTGCTGCATCGATGATTTTTTATTAATAAAAGTAACTTTCTTGTCAGATAACTCCCCCAAATGTGTAACACTCAAAAGAAAGAAAAGAAATATGGCATTAAGAGACGCTTTCTTAGCTTAATGATACTAAAGTACTTCATGATATTCTTCAATTTATAAAGTTAAACATTAAAAAAAAATACAAGAATACCAAATAAATTAAGAAATGAAATCAATTGAACATTTAATACACTTTA
Source organism: Coelogynopora nodosa (assembly GCA_034780555.1). NCBI lineage: Eukaryota > Metazoa > Platyhelminthes > Proseriata > Coelogynoporidae > Coelogynopora > Coelogynopora nodosa. The sequence goes on from JAUZND010003113.1 coordinate 12,159, forward strand.
CTTATGTAACTGAGTCCACTACATCAATTGAACATTTAATACAATTTACTCATGTAAATCTAAAAGTTGCGAGGTATATGTGAAACACCAAAACGTCTTTTGCTAAACACTCATTTATGAACAATAATTTTCAATTCAGAAAACTAAAAAATATTTCAACTAACAATCTCAGCAAAATAATAACCTTCAGAGCTATATCGATTACTCGAAACATACACACTAAAAAAAATAACAGTAAAATGCTGTTATTTGCTTGTGGATAACAGAACTTAGTGTTATACTTACTGTT
>JAUZND010003114.1:0-12446 GCA_034780555.1 Coelogynopora nodosa
TATTTTATTCATTGAGCATTATACCATGTCATATTCATCAATTCAACAATTGGAATTGACTATAAATAGTAACTATTATATAGTTGGGCAATGAATAGTATTGTCTGAAAGATATTATGAGCTGCCGGACTAATCACTCTGTGCTTAGCTCTATAGGCTTATAAAAGCTATATAGACCTAAGCAGAGATATTATCTTGACCGCCAGATAACTTAAATAAACATGCCTGGATATTTCCCCTTCATTTACGTAATTCAATAATTCCCGACCCTTTTCTTTTACTTTTATTTCTCTTTTCCTAATCTTTTCCTTTGCTTTTCCCCGCTTTATGATTATAATTTTTGAAAATCTTCTCCATCACTTCTCGACTTTGAATCAGTGAACATGTCCAAGTTGTCAAGCTGTACAATATGTAGCCTATATACTACTGTAAAATCAGAAGTAAAATCAGGTACTTTTCTAATATATGTCGCGAAACCTACTTGTTCACGTGTAAACATATATAATATGTACCTCAACTGAAAACAAAAATATGGTTCACGACAAAATTTTACATCCCCTGCGATTTTCGCGTGTCCAATACAAAAAGTCATATAGATTAAATCGAAGCAAAATTTTGCAAAATCTTATGAAATAATCCACCTATTGTACTATATATATAAAATAATAATCATAAGAACATAAAATTTAGTGATGCAACTTATAGATTCATTTATAACGATATTATCTAAATATAAAATTGAATTTGGGATTGGAATTGGAATTGGTATTGTCACACTCGTTTTATAAATATTCCAAATTTTACAGGATAAAATAACCTTTTTCAATATTTTAATAATGGTGTCCAAAGAAGAATTACATTTTTTATCTTTTTTGATTCTTTGATGGAATAAGTAGATTGGCGGTCATTTTTTTCTTCATATATTATAAATGATAATTAACAACTAAAATAATAACATCTTTGGATTGGATTCGAACCACCTCAACGGAGGTTTGGAAATCAGTAAATGATTCTAAAAAGGCCACTTTGAAATGTGGTATACTCAGCGGTGGGAATGGGGAAGGGAGAGGGGGTGGTCGGAATGGCATACATATATAGGACACCTTCATTTGTCCTCACTTAAAATCGTGAACATTTTTATTTGTTTATTATACTGAACGTACCTATCTGAATGTTCTTGATTAATAGATATTGACGCTTTATCAAGTAATGCGGAATCTTCAACTCAATAATAAAATAATTCTGTTGAGCGCGATTGTCCGGTGAGCAACTGTCCAGTGAGAATTTGTCTGTTGAGCAATTGTCGTTTGAGAATTTGTCCGGCAACCATTTGTATAGCAGTGTATGGCATTCAATACTTTCTTTATTCTCAAAATAATATTATATTTTATTTTTTGCATTAACTTGTAAGAACAACTTAATGCTATAATTAAGAGTCAAACTGAGCTATATATTTACATCTCACAAAATTAAAAAATATAATTACAAAGTATAATGTAATGAATATTTATAGTTTAACTTTCAGGAAACATGACAGCAACAAGATCTCAGAAGGACACGTCTACACAATAAGAATTCTTAAGGATCACAAATCGTAGATATTCAGTACAAAACATTACTCTACTTATCGACCCACGACGAAAAAAAGCAATGATATATAAACTAGCATATGTTATAATTACTTAAGAGTTTAACTCATTTGTTTATCTTTGCCATTTTATTTCAACTTTGATATGATTTTTATATATTTTATTACTGTTTATTATTATTATTAGTAATTGTATTTTAATTTTATTGTAAACGTTTATCATCAATTAAAACATCAACATTATTTTGTATAATGTATTAAAACAGAAACTAATAAACATATCATATTATTGATTTATTGATTTTATCTTGAAATGATAAATGAAACAACTATATTGTCGTATTTTATTTTGTTTAAATGTTTTATTTAATTTTAATTTAATAATGACGATTTATTGAACAATAAATGGGCACATTCAGGTCGACACATGGATACAGCTCCCACGAATTTTAAGAGAACTATAAGTTATACTGAATACTCCTGTGGTGTCTGTGATTACTATATGGTATAACATTATTACTAACATTAAACCGATTACAGAAACAATTGATAATTTAAAAAAACAACCGAAAATGTGTAACACAAAAGTCCACACATTTCCAACAATGTCAAATGAGTTATTTATAACCCGATGTGTCCTGGCACAAAGTGGTAAAAAGTTACAGACATTACTGTAATCATCGCAAATGCAAAATTGAAGTGAATTATTGCAAAATTGAAAATCTGCGAAAATATTCCTATCCAGAGAAGATTAAAATAAACGTGTAGTAAAAGCAATCGATTTAATTCATATTATTTTCACGAATTTCAAATGTTAATTCGATTCTACAGGACAAAATTAATTCGATGTTATAATTTGCACGTGACGTATTTCAAAATGTTTGCAAAAGTTTTGACTTTTTATGAGAAAATATATATATTGTGAAATTTTGACAATATACACAGTAAACAAATTTTTTAAAATACATAATATGTGGTGCGTGTCATACAGTCTTCACTTCAATTTAACACATTCTTAGTTTTTATGATGTAGTAATTTTCAATATTCACGATTATATTAAATTAAGTATTTTGATTACTGTAAATAGTTTTTCATGTGAATATTTACAAAACTTTATTTTGTAATTATAGTATTTAAAAAATGTACACAGAAAAAGTTTTTGCAAAAATTCCTTTTATTATTTCACCCGCTTATGACAATTGTAAACAAATACTTAAATATTTAAAATCACAAAATGTTAAAATTCAATTAACCTATGACACGTACGGTAACTTATTTAAATATTCTTTTAAAAAAGGCGCCATTTAAAATTTTGTTTATATTAACATTAGTTAATAATATGTAGGTGTGTCCGTTAATGTAAATATGCCGCTAACTAACGCATATAATATATAGAAAAGTGCACATATTACGCATTATGATATTGTAATATTATAGTGTATGTAGCCTATTATTTATAAATCTAAGATCCTTGTTAGTTCCACTTGCTCTGAATTCTATCAAACTATCATAACTTGCCATAAAAATATTTTTTTTAACTGTAAACTTTGTACCCATACAATGGAACACATGTTATAATCCACTTTAATCAAGTCCTTGAAAACATGATCAAACTTTTGCATGTGCCTCTCTATTGACTCTAGTAGGTATATATTCCAAGCGTCGTTATCTATATTATATCTTTGGCCGCTTACATACGTATTTAGATTATGTACATGCTATAGCGCCCACTCGTCTCGTTCATCCTATATGTACATGTGCATGAACGAATATATCATTTATAAACGACACCCACTTCTCAGATAGATTACACACACTTTGCAATTATTAATAATAATTAATCGGGGAATAAATTGCGCTTTTATGACAAAACCAATCATGTCAACTCTGACCGGTTACCATAATTCAACAGGTTCAATATGCCTTTTGTGCACTCTGACTAAGACAGTTAGCTGTTCTTGGAAGTATCGTCTTGTGTGACATTCTGTTTCACCAATATATGAAGAAATATGATGCTGTCACAGCTGAAAGGAACAGGAATATTAACCAGATATGATTAGGTAATTGTAAGAGTGTACCGCCTCACTATCGACCTACTATAACAAGTCCATCAAAAAAGGTCGTTATTGAGGGGCCACCGTCCGCCAGGAAAAAAGAAAACTTTCTTTTGAATTAACAAAAATTTATAGATATTATGTTAATTAAATCTGAACGAAGTGTAACGACTATAAAATCTGGAGTATAATTACTATATCGTAAGCACACTCTTAATACTTCAGTGTAATGATTCACAGATATTTATTTATTTATTATTTCAATTTACTAAATACTAGTTGTAATACCGTACACATTACAAATAAATAAACTAAAGGAGGCTTCTAAAATCTTCTAAAATATAGCCAGGTCGTTACTTGTACTTGTATGTAGTTCGTTATTCGCGTTTGAGAGGAAGTCACTCGTAAGGAGTCAATTACATAGAAATATATTGTAGGTCGGTGCACATTTTTGAGTCGACAATAAAGGAAAAATACTCGTAAGGGGGTCCAATGTTCTAAATTACTTATTTTTTGTAAGCTACTACCACGAAATAGAAAATAAAGATCTTCAACCCGTTCAACGAATCATCTTGAATTAATAATATATTTTATAAAAATGTATTCTCCATTATATTTGAGAATATTTAGTAAAATAATCTTTATTTTAACTTCATTAATTCTGAGGATGCATTGTAATTTTTATGTTCTGAAGTCTATACGTTTTGTAAGGTTTGTAATGTTTTGTAAGGTTTGTAATGTTTTGTAATGTTTGTAATGTTTTGTAATGTTTGTAATGTTTTGTAAGATTTGTATAATGTTTTGTAAGATTTGTATAATGTTTTGTAAGGTTTGTAATGTTTTGTAAGATTTGTATAATGTTTTGTAAGATTTGTATAATGTTTTGTAATGTTTGTAATGTTTGTAATGTTTTGTAATGTTTTGTAAGATTTGTAATGTTTTGCCTACCTACGGTTACATATTTGTGTACTTAACACAAATCCTTAAAATGACGAGATAGCGAAACAATATAAAAATAAGGTTTAAAAAAAGTTTCTATATAGATTAATAAGAACGCTAATTTCTTTATCATCATTTTCGAAATCATATAAATGAATCAAATAAAAAATCAATCGATGAATCCTGGTACGAAAAACACAAAACCGATATCGTTTTGTAATTTTCCTCCATCAGTGAACATATTTGTTTTTATATATTCTACATTTTAGGCTTATGCTGTGGAGTGTATTTAATACCACATTACATATAATATAGTAAATGTATATCATACAAGTTTAATGTAATAAGCTGTATATTAACAAGATAAATATGATTGAATCCATCGTATAGAAAGGTGGCCTTATATAATGATAATTCTACATTTTATCAAATTAAGTGTTACAGTTTACATAATTTGCAAAAGTCAATAAAATATGTATAAATGAACCAGTTCATATTAAATATATATTTTTCACAAATTGAAAGTATAATGAGTCATAAATGAACTTCACTTTAATTATTAGATATATCTTATAATTTGGATATCCCCTTATCTCTATATGAACAGTTCAGCAAAACAGTAATTTGACCAAATGATACGATTAGTTAGCTCTCATGATGATGTACTTGAAGTTTAACTAACGTATATCTAAAAATATTATGTTAACGAACATTCTTACATTAGGAATATTTTAAACTTGAAAATTGGATGGCTCAATAAGAATGTGTGACGTTATTAAATCAGGATAATCAATTGAGTTTCTCCAATAAATCCGCAGTGGAACGCAATTCTCACCATCTACGTATTTGTGTAACTGTAAACACTTTTATTTATTTTAGTTATTCATTTTTATAACCACTTAAAGTGTATTCACTCATAACACAAACCCAATTCGGATAAGAAAATTATCTTTATATGTAGGAATTCAAATTAGATAATGACGCGGCTTTTGATGAGGCCTTACATTTTTCTATACCCAATCCAATTATAACCCTTAGTCGTAGATACGAACATTAAAAAAAAAATTATCATCAAATTATGTTTAAAACTGTGAAACTCCCTGGCATTTTGCATTTTGTCATATTATATATACTATACTGTAAAAATCTATTACCAAACATGAACTCTTAAATTACTCAAACAGACTTCTAATGTATCCCATAAGTAATGTATGTCAATTTTACATTTATAAAGTGTAGATTTATAAATATAGCATTTAAACGAAGGATTCGTGGGATATGTTCAAGTAATTAATGAAATCTGAATATTCTAGAAATGCTAAACAGCTGTCTATCAAAACATAAATCTTCAACAACATTTTGAAAAACCAAGTGTCAATAATTTAAATATATTAATTTTTAGAATGCGAAAAAAATTACTTATTGATAATTCAGAATAAAAAAATGCTTCTAAGCTAACATATGTATGTGTAAATATAAGATTATTTAATACAAAAAGTTATAAAATTAATGAAATATTATTTAAAAACCTGGTTGGTTGTTAATGACAAAACATATAAAATATAAAGCTGTTCATCACCATTACACTGTTAAAAAGGGAACGCATAGGGAACACTTGGAACGCATGGCGGAACGCGTTCATGTGTTCCCATGTGTTCCAAATTCATATTGAAATAATTGGAAACACATGAACGGATCCATGTGTTCCCAGTATACTATGTGTTCCTAATATTTGATGCGTTTCTAATAGTATAATGTTTTCAGATGACAATACACGGACATTTTTCATATGTAAGTTTTGCTACAACAATGATTTTAGAATGGTCAAAGCTCACTACTAACTTCGAAACAACATGGGGCGTCAGGCAAGTATAGATACACTTGCCCCTTCTTGTTCGTTATCATCCTCGACGCCATTCCACGTGATAGGAACTTGGAATTCGGAGCCTATAACCAACTTCAACACTGCAAAAGCTCTCACCACCTGGAAATCTGTCTTCCATATGTGGCATTTGCGGACGATCTTGCCATTCTCAGCAGCGATGACGAATCAGCGCAGGCATCTCTGACACGCCTAGTTGCTATATCCGCTTCAAAGATCGGCTTTTAAATCAGCGTCGCCAAAACTAAGGTTCTTCAGCCCGCTGAAACTTTCGGATAACTCTGAAATTGGAGCAGTAGATGACTTTGTCTACCTCCGTTAGAAAGTCCGATTTATGTACAAAGGACGTCCTCCACCATCGAAAATCTTGTTGACGCGGGACAGCTCACCTCACTCTAATTAATTCTTCATCTATCATTTATCAACATATTGAGTACATCATTGATTACATATATCAACAATGGCATGTTTCAGCAATTTTAACATATTCAGGATGAACTAAAGTAACATATTTTTATTCTTAAATTATAGATTCTTTTGTGATAAATTGAAGATATTTGTTTATAATTTTTAGACATAAAAATAATATTTTTAATATTTTAAATTGTCACTAAATAATGTTTAAATGTTTGAGACGTTTGCAGTTATATATATTGTAGTGGTTAAAAATGCAGAATAAAATGAAAGTAGATATTGAAAAAGATTTAGGGAGTTTGTTTATGATATACATGTTTTTCTATTTTAGTGTATTTATTACTGAACCACTCAATGTAAAATGATACGCTATAGTATTAGAAAAATATAAGATGACATAACTTAATTTAAAACAGTTTAACTTTAAATGCTTAATTACATGACAAAAAATAAGATTTAGTTTACTCTTGGTAATCCGGCCCTTCCTCTAATCCAACAGATTCAGACCCAAAGTTGGATGATCTGAACTCAGCAAATACATAGATTTTTCTCGCGCTACTTATTCTACTCTGGAAATATTGATTTCAATAATTGTGCGCTAATACACTACTAACTGATTTCTAACTACGATGAAGGTTGAATTCTTTGTTATTCTTACATACACAGATCGATAATTGTTTAATTATTTAATAGTTGTTATTAGTATCAGTTATTAATAGGTCATTTAGCCAGTTGTGAACTCACGGTGGCTACTTGTAAAACTGAAATTCATTTTTACCACCTGACAATTCGACTTCTGTTAGGTTTGGGAACTAAGGTGGTCGGAAGACTGTAATACATGACCAATATATATAACTAAAACATTACGTGATTTGTAAAATGTCTAGTCAAGTCTAGCCAATCTAATTTAATATTTTACAGAAATAATTTGTAATACTCCTACGCTGAGGGTTGAAGTCCAGTGCCATGTCTTCAGTACACCTCATGGATTTCCTTTTCAGTGGACGTCACTTAACCCTTCGTCCGTGGAAGGGGGGAGGGGGGAGGGGTGTATACCAAAAGGTTTATATTGAATGACGTAATGTATGAGTCTCATTTTTTTAAAGTAAAATACTTTTATCTAATTAAAAAATAAAAACATACATAATTTCGAATATTTTAAAATATGAAAGAAAATTGTGTTATTATTGAACTATTATATATGCCCCCCTAAGTTTTCTTACTTGTCGATGATATTAGGAGCTGAAACTTGCACCATTAACAGAAGAAATAAGTTTATCGTAAATTATATACAATTAAATTAAATAATAAAGTTTATTATTAAAATAACCAGCAATTCAAAATAATTCTCAAATAGCGTTTATACTACATTTTGGTTATTTACATAAGAATTATAATTACAAAAATATTTCAAAATAATATAGATCTCTTGATCTGGAATCATAATCAAGTAAATTGGTTGCATTGATCAAAAGTTATAGCATATATAAGTCAATATAGCATATATTTTTTTCCCCAAAGTATTCATAAACTGGAGTTTATGACATAATCAGGTCATAATAAAAATACTATTAGATCAACAGTTTTGACAATAAAAATAGCTTAACAAGTCTCTTTAGAAGGTATCTGTATACCAAATTTCAGGTTAATATGATGATAGTAAGATTGTTTTATCAGGAGGGGTACATACCCCCCTCCATGAAGAATGTCTTCGGACTAAGTGTTAAATAATACTCTGTAGGTTAGACTCAGGATGATAATTTAATTAGCTCGGGATGATAATAGTCAACAATGTAATGTATTATCCCTTTATGTGAAAGATAATAATTGTTGGTCCTGGGTATCTAAAATTAGAAAAATGTTGATAGTATGGCTGTATTCTGGGCCGATTTAGTTATTTATGATATTGCTATATACAGTTATGGTATGTTTGACATGTATTCCTCTAATAAGTTTGAAATGAATTAATTATTTTGGTCAAAAATAAACCTTCATTCAAAAAATTAGCCTTATTGGTAGACTGTTAAAAAGTATTTTGTAAAAGGAATCAAAATCGACTGAATATATTATTTTTGAGCCTTTCATTTCGTTTATTTAAATAATGTATCAAAATTAAAATTAATAAAAATGGTTTTTATTTTGTGATTACTAAATTGGTGTAAAGGAACAATCTGCATTTAGTTTTTATTATTATTTAGTATTTATAGAGCCGCTATATTAACCCTACAAGCCAAGAAGATATTCATTTTGTATTTATTGATTATAACTTTTATAATAATAATTTCTATTTTATTGAACAAACTCTTTTTAACCTCCTACATAATATCCACTCTTGTTATCTCAATTATTTATGTATAACCTTAGTCAACAATATGGTTGCATTAAAATTGCGATTCTAACAAGAAAATTTGACTTTTTGAATCATCTTCATTTGGAGCTTATTCACTTTGTAAATAATGCACTATACGAAAACTTACGCGATCGATTATAATTCATAGAAATCCTTATAAAATGTTATTCCCTTAGAATGGATTAAAAGTTAGTGATAACTAATGCAATGGTTACATTGAACTGTTGTGTACGTGTATACATTGTACTTCTATAAACAGTTACACATCTGTCAATCAAATTGACTACTTTAAAGAACATTTTGAAATGTATAAAATGTGCACGATTTCAATAATACATATAGATTACATATTTGGTGTACTATTGTATTATATTCCTATTCAAAATTGGTCAATACAGGGTAGTTCAACGCCTTCTTCTTGAACTATGCTATGTGCAATGCGAGCCTCCGGTGATCTTGTAAACATGGTACTCAAGGGCTTGTATCTGATTAAGATATTATAATAGTCACTGTCTAGCCTGTCTGATATTATCAATCATATCACAAGATTGATTGGAATCGAACACTTTCCATCGTAAGTATGGGTCACCTGAGGATAATTTAACGTATAATATATGATTGCTTGTGGTGTAACAAAATTACAGAACTCCATCGCTCATGTTATTTAAATATATATATATAATATAATTTGCATATCAAACATTTACAAAATACTAAGTTATAGTTTCGAGGAGGTATTATGGCATCATCTAGTTTTTTAATAATTGTAATAATAAGTGAATAAAAAATGGTTGAACTGGACATTTCGTCACGCCAAAATATTGTATAGACCTTATTTTAGCGCAATAACATAACCAGACACATAGCTGGGAAAATACAATCGCTGGTATGTATTTTGTCGTTAAAAGCGTCCGAATAGTGTTCATTTAATCAGACAGGTATTACGGTATGAATACTTTTAAAAATTCGCCGAGTTGACAAGACACTGTTTTCTTATTCATTTTCTTATAATTATCATTATCCTTACTAAAAAGACTATGCATTTTTCAAACGTATTTCAAAAATTGTTTAGCTTTGTCAAATAAAAATTATGTTATATGTTGCGGAATTATTTAATAATGTATATATCAATATTAATATAATTACATTAATATTATAATACAATTTCGTTCAATTCTATTATTATATGTCATAATTTAGTTGTCTATACAGAAAAAAGATTTCGTCCCTTTTTTTCAAAATTTTCCCAAATATTTCAAAAACCACTAAAGGTACATTTTACTACACTAAGGATGCATATTTTCAAAAATTTCACTTCAAAAAATAATTTTGCGCAATTGTGTTTAATTCATATCGAAACATTTTCAAATTTTATTACATTAACAGTTATTCAAAAAGTATGGATATCTGACAACATTTAAATGTTTAAAAAAATATATTTCTAACAACCTATATGGTATATTTTATCAAAAATGTTAATATAAAATGATATTTTTAAAGTATAAAAATCTATTTTAACTTTATCCTACCCGGCTATTGATCGCTTCCATCCACCCCCACCGTACCCCTCAATAGGTGCGTATGAGTTGCATGAAAATATATTCTTCAGTTTATTGATTTAAAAATGACAGTAAAAATGTTACAGGGAGGCGTATTATGCCTACCCCCCGATATGGATGGGCTTTTTAATCACAATTATGTCATAAATATTAATTTTATAATAAACAATAGAAACTAAAATGACAGTATATTCAATAGTAGATTCTATGACAGCAGAAATTCCAAGCGACAAAATCGACGTTGAGTGAACAAACAAGGTGGAGTAAAAATTACAAAAAGTATTATTCGGTTGTAATTCAGAAAGTATTCCACTGAAAAATTTGAAATTTGAAATACATTGAGCCACCTAAAAGTTTTACTGATGTCATTAATTTTACTGACATCATTTTTTATAGATTGTTTCTGACATCTGATCCAAGCTGAGAACAACATAACATTTAAATATATATATATTTTATTTCGAATATATTTTTTTAAATAATTGTAAATGTCCTTTTATTATTTGTAATATTTAAATATGTAACAAGTAAATCATAGGGCTGTGATTAGTTCAGTGTATTGTGGTAATCTATTGTGTTTTCTTTATTATGATTATTCAAGGAATGTCATAAGATGCCACTTACAAGATGTCATTGATAAGACTACACTTTTTGCGTATTACCATTTCATGGACTGTGCTTTTCGGTAAATTGAGTTTGCTCTGCTTTGCTCTAACAGATTTCACGGCGACCCCTTAATCTTCAGATTGTAACCAAATTATATGTCCTCAAGTCCATTTTTGAATTATTAAATGAACTGCTGCTTTTCTTTTGAACTCCATGAGGGTAATCGTGCAATAACAAAATTCTAATAAAAAAGTTTACTAAAAGTCACTTTAATATTTGAGATACTATTGATATTAATATATAATATATAATATAATATAATATAATATAATATAATATATAATATATATAATTGATATTAATACTATTGATACAATAATATTGAAATATAATTCAATCATTGAATTAAAATATTTCAATCTTTACCTTATGCTTTATATATTACAAACGATACTGTTTTTGAATGGAGACATATATATTGATTTGATATGAGCTATACCCATTGAATGGGTATGGAATGTGTGGAATGGGAATGTGGAATGTGGAATGGGTGTGGAATGTGACTATTCAAAACATTATTTTAAAATATAACTTTTAAGCACCTGATGACTTCATACTGTTCCAATTGTTGCATTTTATTTTTAATGAATAACACTTTTTAATGAATTATAAAGGTATAAGTTAATGATAGTTTTGTAATCAATTATGAAATTAATACACAAATATGTTTATAAACACGGCACTCCTATCAACTCACTTAATCTAATTTTCTCAAAATTTAATAAAATAGTTATACTTTATATTTAGCCCATGTTTGAATTGCTAAATTGGATGCAATCTTTTTTCTCATGTAAACCTCTCCATAGTCGTTTTACTACTTTTTCTTATTAAATATACGAAAATCCTAACTTTATAATAATTAAGCACTAAGCGCAGAGCAGCGCACAGCGCAAGTAGTACTAATTAAAACTCCAAAAAATCGTCAAAAAAAGCAATTTGAATAGTAAAACATCAGAGGTAGTAATTCGGGGATATCCACCAGCAAAAACCACA
>JAUZND010003116.1:0-12443 GCA_034780555.1 Coelogynopora nodosa
ATATCATTAGATTCCTATAGATCGATGCTTGCTCTAAATCGATTATATTCACAATATTCATAGATTTGTTGTGTATCCTCCTTCTCTAAATTATTTCACAATTCAATATATGTACATAAATAGTTTTTTTGAAATCATGACAGGCCTGATATCAGTGCTTGTACTGTTTTTGGGCCAAGCCCAAATTGAAAAATATTGGCCTGAATGCCCGAAAAATTGCACTTGGCCCGAAAATTTTGCTCAGGTAAAGCTGGAAAATAATTATTATAGTTTATAATTATATATAAATATAGTTATATACAAAATATTGACTGATGACTTGAAATTAGTACTACTTATCATCTAATATGAATATGTCATGAGTATTACTAAGATAGATAAATATATATATGTACTATTTAAATATATTGATTTATTCAATTTAACATTATTATTTAGCATCAAAATACCCATATATATATATTATATATGTCATCTGAAGACCAAGAATTCACATACAAACAAAAGAAACCATTCTCAAAAGGGACGAGAAAATTACTTTCATATCTTCCTTTGGGTAACGCTTTCTTGATATCCTGCACGTTTTTTGGAGCCATGTGAACAGAACAATATTATATTCATTTTGAGAATTGGATCAAAACAATTGTGTCTGAAATGCCTTACATCATAGCACCTTAGGAGATGGGAAATTTGGAGTTAGAAACTTGGCTATACCAACATATGCCTAATGCTCTTGACAGAAAAGACCTTTTCCAATACTGGAAGGCCATAAATGAGGAGAATACTATGCCAACTTTGATCAAAGTGGTATGCAGTGTACTTATTCTACCCCATGGCAATGCTGAAGTGGAGAGAGTCCACCACAAACACTCCAAGCTCTAGCGATAGTTGTATTTATCATTTACCAACCACACCAGTGCATCTTTCCCCATAACAGAAGACCTTTTGGAAATGGCTGCATTGGCTCATGCAACTTATGATAGAAGATTAAAAGGAAAGAAGTGGAAGTCCTTAAATTGTTTCAGTCAGAAAAAACAAAAAGCAATAGTCTAACTATGCTGACTGAAGGAACAAAAAATAAAAAGTAGTCTGGAGCAAAAGGAAAAAATGATGTGTGTGCAGGAGGCTCTACGAAGTATACAGAAAAGGGATCTTGAATTGAAGCTACTGTTGGCAGAAAAAGATAAAATGGAAAGCAAAAAGAATTCTGTTACTCAGTGCATTTATGAGAGTGTTCTCAAAAGATCAAATATGGAATCATCTTCTCCTGGATGCTTTTACAAGATTCCACGTCTATCACTGACTCTCACATTCCAAATTATATTCTTACTACATATTATATATATTAGCAAAATATAATTCTAATTATTTCATTTTTTAATTATCAATGATCTATTTTATTATTGCAACTTTTTCTACTACTTTAATAAATATGTACATTGTGTAATAATGGTTATCAATTTTAGAAAAAAAGTTTATAAAGGGTATTATAGTTAATTTATGTTTGGCCTGAAAATTTTCACTATGCCTGAAAAATAGGAAATTCCAGAATACAAGCACTGTAATATCTTCCTCTTTTTTTGACCTCTTTAATTCATTCCATTGCATCATCATTTTTCATAAAATTAAATAGTTCAATATACACTATTTAATTGTTTTGTCTTGTACTTTACTGTATAATATATTTAAATAAATGTAATCAGAAGTGTCTATTCTTCCTTGTCCTCCATTGTGTTCATCAATATTATTGATGTTTCCTCCTATGACTGTACATGGGTTTCTTGTCTGTCACATACTGTGCTGAATGACATCCGTACAATATGGAAACTTTAGGAATTTCGTTTCATTTGAATTTGTGCAACATTATTTTTAATTTTCTTTTCATTTTAGTAGGTAGTCGATTTCTAGAGGAATATTTTTGTAATAGTAGGCAGTAACAATATATCTTTAATTGAAGTAAGTACACATAGTAATTGTGCAGGAGTTCTAAGAATAGCTTTGTTGCATATATAAAAGTTATACATGATTGAAATGAATGAGTTGGTCGTATTTAGTGTGTTTTTGGCAATCTTCTCAGTTTATAGGGGAGGGGCAATTATTTTGTGGTCCTGGACCATGTTTGAAATAGATTTATTATACCTGGCAACTGTAAACGTGTATTGTAAGTGTATGTGAGAGCACCCTATTTTCGATCACCTATATAGAAAATTTAAACTCAGCATCAATGATTTTTTTTGGAAACTACCTTGTTACTCTCATCCATTACGTTCAAGATACTCTAATTTTACATTTTAATACCTTTTGCCTTCTTTGAACATTACATTTTTATGTTATTATAAAAATACATATGCTTGTCAGGATTAATTGTTACTCAATGCTTTTGAATTTTAGAAATATATTCATTATTTAATTTGATTTTTACACATCTTTGTATTTGTATCATGAGCAGTCCTAAACATTTCTATTATGCTAAAATGATTTTCACAAATGTATGACTTAGGAGAGTTATAATTTATACTTGATACAAATTCTCCCACTGCTTTTGTATTTATCTTAAATCATCGTATTAATTATTTTCATAAAATTTAAAATCATGTTACAAATTAATATTTATTATAATATTATTATTATATTTATTATAACTTAGAATTGTAATTATAATTAAGGGTTGATTTTTATTAGCCAGGGAAGTGGTCTTTAAATACTATAAAACATTGTTACTCAAAACTGTTTGAATTGTTCAAAACTCTTTGAAGGTATAACTTTGACCTTTTTTATAGCTCTATATAACATAAGAAAACTTTTAGTTTACTTAAGTTATATCTTTCTACTGACATTGATTTTTTGTATCAACAATTCACTGTTTACATAAAAACAAGGTTTTATTAAGAGACACTTATTAAAGTATAAAGCAAAAGTTCACATTTGTACAACATGTTAGAAATCTCTAAATTTAACACTGATTGAGCGGTGATGTCAAAGGAATTTCTTTCTCCTCCAAAACAAAAACTGGCCAGAACTTAGTTAATCATATATTGATGATTCTTTAACAGAAGTCTATTGGATTCCACATCAAAATATTTTTAGGTAGTGATGTAGATAATGACTACAAAGTCCTTGGCACCAAACATGTGAAATGACAATATTGGAAAGGAAAAAAATTTTGGAATCTACTTAGATACTTTTTCACTGTCACATAATTGCATCAATTGTTTTTGTTATTATTAAAAAACGTGTAAAATTTTTTTTAACACTTTCAAGGATTCACAAAAATAACCGACATTGAATTTGTCCTATCAAACTTTATTTTTCAGAAGCATATGAAACCTGTTTTATTTTTTAAATGTATGATGATAATACATAAGCTTAGTTAAAGTTAATGATCTAAAAAAATAAAATGTTATATACTTTACAACTCCGCTTTCATTAAATTATCTGATATTATTCAATTATTTATTGTATTTATCCCCGCCCCCACTTCCTATAATAAGCTTAGTTAAAGTTAATGATCTAAAACAATAAAATGTTATATACTTTACAACTCAGCTTTCATTAAATTATCTGATAATATTCAATTATTTATTGTATTTATCCCCGCCCCCACTTCCAGCAAGAATTTGTATATTATGCATTATACATTTTTTGTTTCTAGTTATGGGATTTCAAGATCGCGGACGTGGCGGCGGTCGTGGTGGGTCACGAGGTGGTTTCCGTGGAGGTGGGGGGCGTGGAAGCTTTCGAGGTGGTCGCGGGGGTGGCTTTGGTGGTCGGTATGAAGATCAAGGGCCACCTGAAACTGTTGTTGAGTTGGGTTCGTTCCTGCATCCATGTCAAGATGATGTTGTGTGTCGCATAACCAATGAAAAAGTTCCATATTTCAATGCTCCCGTTTTCCTTGAAAATAAACAACAGATTGGTAAGGTTGATGAAATACTGGGTCCTATTAAAGATGCTGTATCCTTTTATATACCATTCTTGTTGCTCAAAATGTGTTTACCAGTAATTGATTTACAATACATATTATGAGCAGACATTCTTTCATCACATTATGTTAGTTTCAGAATTTAGTTGTTTTTAAAGATTTAGTTTATCAAGTCAGCAGAAGACATGTTAATAATATCATATATCTTAAGTAGACTATTGGTTTCTTTCATATACATTCATCGTCTTTTTGCATTATGACATAATTCTTCGATTTGTTTTTTTTCTCCCAAAAAATCAATTTTTCTAGAATTAAAAAAATTAATTATGTTTTTATATAATTGCGGTTGATTGAGCATCTTAGATAATAAGGAGAAAAAAGTATAATTATGGAGTAAAAGTTTCAAATGGATTGGTAAAATAATTTCATCAACTATTAAATTTTGTAAATTCTTGTTATATCATGGTTCAAACATGAACTTTTGGTGTAACCACCAATTATATTTTATACGCATTGCTATAGAAAAATATTATCAGTGTGCATACTGTTACACAAATTAAGCTAATTTAAATTAGATTCTCTTGTGGGGAATATAACATTCTGACGTAACTCAAATTTTGGCGAAAGGGGCGTTTTGCATTAATTCTACTATGCGTGGTGATAGCTACATTGTACTAAAATATTAACACTAATCAACCTAGTTTTCGAATTAAACGAAGTAATTATGGTAAATTAATAAAACACATATTATTAAAGTCTAAATAGCTCTGCTGAAATATTTTTTTACATAATTATATTATATCCCTACGATATGATCTGTGAGTTATATTAGACACTATTACAACAATGCTACGACTGGTGTAGTTCTAGGTTTCGCAGAAGTTGATTTAATTTTTTCCCGTGGCGATTTCGCCCGAATATTATATTCTGAAGGTTTAGAAGTTTAGAATAGTTTAATATAAGTTAAAGTAGAATTTTATTTTTTGTTATCATTATAACTCAAATGATTTAGTTCAGCATTGTTACAAACAATCTAAAGTTACTTCTACATGTTGGAATGGTTTGCCCAAACGTCAATACATTTTTTAATTCCTTTTGGAAGCAATGTTAGTTGCTCGATACAAAAAATCTATTGTCAGACTCAATGTGGGAACATGTAATTTTATTTACACCAGGTACATAATGCCTTCCATAAAGGGATAAAGTCAATCAATTTTCCAATTATGACAGATTTTTAATTAAGTTTTCTGCCGCTTATGGGAACTTTTACGGATCTTCCTCCCTTGTTTGAAACTAGTCATGTTTCTTCGGGTGGCTCTCTTCGCAAGGCATGCCTCAGAATTTTAGAACAGTATCAGAACATCAAGTAGTACTTTTTGGTTTTTCTACCTAACTTAGGGAAATCAAAGACACTGACTGCTACAAAAAATGTCTAATATGCTTTACACTATCACGGTTTATATCAGCTTCATTGCCTTTGCAGCAAATGATTTTGAAGTCTTAATAATTGCTCAGCATGAACAAATGGTGAAAAGTGTGCCAAATAAATGCATGCATAACTCAAAGATATGTCATGAAAGGAATGGACCTAAACAACCACTCAGTGGCGAAGAGTATTCGACTTTGGATGTCAAGAACAGCCACATGTCTGGATGCTATCGAACTTGGTACCCTCTTTGGATATCTCTGAAAGCAAACGGTTTGATGTAAGACAAAAATGTCTCAAATTTTATGTGAGTACTGCAGGAGTCTTGCAACATCTCTTCCTTTGACAAACAAACTCATCAAGTATGCTCAATATCTCGCACCTGAAAAGCGTCAAAATAGTGGACGTGGTGCTCTCAAAGCTGTTTCTCAGCGGACAGAAAGATTTACTGTTGGATTGTAACAACCTCTAACAAACGTGTTTTTTCCCCAGCAAATATGATTGTAGAAGATGTTTGTGATATGGCCAGTAACCATGGCAGTTGTATCAGACGAAGACAATTCCTAGTGAACTGTTGAAACAGAACACTGAAGTTAAGCATTCTGGTATACGTGACAAGGTTTCATATTGGAATCAGTTTAGAATATGAGTGGTGTGATCTCCAGCCGGATCCTATTGGCAAGGACGCTCCTGTTCTGATTTTAGAAACTTGTGACTGAATGTTTCTAATTCAACTAACTCTGTTCTGTACATAATGTATCTGTTCAATATTAATGTTTTCATTTGTGAATATCATTTTTTTATATAATCTTCATAGTATCGGTTGTGTAATATTTACGTAATCAGGCCTAGGAACTTAATTGTTTTATTACGTATTATCAGAAATAGTTTAGCTTATCGGGATATCGGTGAAACGTTAATGATAAATAAGTGTTACATATGAGCAGATTTTTATGAGTAGTAAAGAACAAACTTATAAACTGAGTATTTTTAGATAGTATGATTTCAAGTGATTCACTTATATTTCATGCTATACCGACTACTTTCTGTATATTTTGCTTTTAAAGTTATGCAGTTGACACCTGTTAACGTAATTCACATTAAAATATGTTTTACTTAGATTTTTTTATTTTTATTAAAAGAAAGTGTTTTATAAATACGTTTGTTAGTATAATCCGATTTTTATATATTTCCTATATCTATTATTTATTTATTGTTATAAAGACAATAGACAAATATGATAATGATGTTACCAGTAATATTTATGTACAATTCGGGGCACCAAGCCGGCTCGTATGTTATTGTGTAGGCCAACTCTCGCTACTATAATCTTGAACATTTTGTTATCTTGTGCTGATTCTACTGTTTAATATTACATATACAGATTGTTTATTTCTTTAACACTTTTTATGATAGTATTTTACTGTGAAATTGAGCGATGATGTCAAAGGAACTTCTTTCTCCGCCAATACAAAAGTGAGTTACTACTTTAGAATTTGTAATATTTATAAAAATTCACGAAAAGTATATTAAATAATGTGTTTACCATGAAACCTTAAAATGTACATGTTTGTATTCCCAGAAGTTGAGTCTACCTATAATGTGTGGAGATACGTCAGTTGTAGTTCTTGATCTAATATATTTTAAAATATTTTTTGTGAAAGTCTAGTGCTAGATTCTCTATTTTCCAATAACTACATTAATCTTTCAATATTTATGATTTGACATCTTCATTTTCATCTTCGTTTTAGTGATACACTATCCTAGGCAGGGTTCATACACACTGGGAAAAGTTCTAGTCTAGAATTAGTGAGTTTTATTGAATTAATTTTTTTGTATGAAGTTAAAAATTATGTTGCCTTTGAATTGACGTTGATAAAGAGAAAGCCGAATTTCAGAAATGTCTTGATCACTTGCACTATTCATCTGAAATGGAGTGCAAATGAAACTTTACTTGAAAAGCTGCAGTTTCTAAAATAAGAATATGAGAAGAAGATTGAAACCCAAAGGGGGATGGATCTCCCTTAAAAAAGAAATTAGATAAGAGTGCCAAAAGTTAAGATGCAAAAAAGTTGTCTTGAAGTTTGAAGGAATCAGCTTGTTGAACAAGCTAATGATTATTGCCTCCAAGCGGAAAAGTCCAACAATATATTATGATGTTTATTGTGAAGTCCAATGCACTCCACGACAAAGGAAAGAAGCAAACCCAAACAATGGAGAAAGTAAGCAAAATCTTTTAGACCAAACCCAAGGATATGCAATCTGTTTAATTAGTTTATTCGACTAACTAATTATGATTTTCAATTAATATTTGTCATAATTCTACACTGCATTGTGATTTCTGTACATTAAATTTATTTGAGAGAATACAAGTATTATGTATAGTTGCTTCTAATTTTATTAGGTTATTTTTTAAAAGGCAATTAGAATGGTTTGGAAAATGTCTGAAGAAATTCTGAAAAAAGTATATGAATCCTTCTAAGGAATTATGTAGTCTTCCAGAAAATGAGTGATCGATATATTCTAAAAAATAACAATTTTTTTTCTTAAAAATCTGTGTCAATCAATATTGCTAGCATGGCATACGTGGAAATCAAATTTATATTTTACACTTATTAGCAACAAATTTATTTGTGTTGTTTCAAATCACCTGATTAGTTACTACCTTTTCGCAACAAAACTCCTGTTTACTGCTATATATTTACTAAAATCCAAAACACTAGAAATAGACTTGTTAATGGTTTGTGAATCAACATTTCGATCAAATGTACACTGTATGTGATGATGATGTGAGAGCATTTGAAAGTTTAAATCATAAATGTACTATAGTTGTCTTCTCTGGATTTTAAGTCTCTTGTAGGAAAATTAATATTTGCGAAGGTATCCCTCGTTGAACAAATAGTTTAGCAGATTTCTTATTTTGACTCCTAGTAAATATTGGAAACACTTTCGCTTTTTCAATGCTGTCCGATATTGTTACCATTTTTTATTCCCTTACCGGTATCATGAACCAGTTATTTTTAATAAAATAGAAATTAAAATTTCAGTATTGTTATTTTTGTAAAATACACTTTCGTTATTATTATATAATTATCGATATTAACTAAATTTATGCAGCTGTCTCCTGGTTATGTACATATCTGAATTTATTTACATGTCTATTTATTTGTATTTATTTTACTTTTAATACTTTAGTTCTTCATTGATCCTTACAAATTACTTCCAATGGAACGCTTCCTTCCAGGTGCACCAGGTCCTAGAGGAAGAGGTATTTAACATTTTGATTTTTTAACGTCATGAGTAGTTCTCCTATGGCTTCGTAAAGTTCTATTCGTCATCCGTTGATTTTAAAATAATGTGATTAGAAAATGTTAAGGAAATATAATACTATCTAAATGTATATGTACAATTATAGTTAGTTCTAATTATTTTATTTTAAAAGCCGTTAAAGTTGGTCATATAGTTATCAGTATATCACTGTTTAAGTGGTTTTTTAAGTAAATTCGAAGATGAGTTGTAAATTTGATCAATTAAATGAGGTATTTACATATATCGCTAGAAGGATCACTAAGCGTTAAAACTGTAATTTCGGTTTTAGTAAACAAAAGCGATAGAGGTGTGCAGAAAGTGAGGTGCAGGCGTGTAAAACTGATTTTTGAACCTTTATATCTCGGGAAATATCACAATTATAAAGACTTACTTTGCGCACAAGTCGAATATTAATAGTTTTAAATGGGTCTGAAACAAAATTTACCTGTTTTACCTATGTGAAAATGATAGGCAAAAATATAACTAATTCGCATGCAATTTATCCGGATAGTGAAATTATAATTCTAATAAAATGTTATTGTATAAAAAATAGAATTTTATTATCTTTACAAAAATGTATATTATAAAAAAACAATATTTAAACAGTTTATTAAAATGAAGGAATTACAGTTGAAAACATAGTTTTACGTTGGAAATGAAAAGGATGTTCCCTTATAGAATTTTATTGGTCAGCTTACTATACATTCTAATTGTATGAGCGTCATACATTACGTGATTTCACTTAACGCTTACAATTCATAGTGTCACGTCTAGTTATTATTCCAATGTCTTAGGGTATTTATTAATTTAAAACCTTGTTGTAAATTACGTCGCTAAAATATTTTGATAATATGTAAATATCTAAAGTAAATACAAACTGAATATCTATAATTGAAAATGTATTATATTATACTATAGATTCGTAGTATCGCTTTGTGAATAATCTGCTGTTCTCTTCTACAAAGCAATTAAGAACGTATTAATATTGCAATGTTATATAGCAATATTATTTTTTATATAAATATTTTATATGTATATTATAATATAAAACTATGGATTATCAAAATAGCTTTTCTAGTAATTCTTTGCTGAATATGGTAAAATTTCGTTAGTGTTATTGGTTATATTACTATCCTGATTGTATATTATAGGTATATTGTAAAACATTTACATTCGCGTTAAATTAAACCTTATAAAGTACGGAACCAGTATTATTATCATTATTTTTATTGTTAATTTTCAGGTGGTCGTGGTGGCGGAGGACGAGGTATGTTTACTTGGTCAACTATTTTATTTGTGATTGTAATAATGATTCGTGATGATGTTTGCACGTATTATTTAACCTGAGATTGCCCAATGAATTATACTTTTCTTTTATGATAACAAGTACAAAAAAAAGACAGGAATTAACAGTGAAATTTGAGTTTCCGCATGGCCTATAGGGTTCTAGTTTACTTTACAAACCTTAGAGAACTTTACGTTGAACGGAGAAATAATATATAGGTTGTAGATGTTGTAAGCCAGACCCAACAGCAAGACTGAAAAGAATGCCAGTGACCACTAGGGGGTCAAACTAGATGTCATTTGGTGTATTTTGTGGAAACGGCAATTATAATGTGGTTTTTGACCGTAGACTGGGTGTGCACGTGTTTGGAGTTGTGGATTAAAAAATGTGGATATTTGTTGAGGCGGGGTAATGCTTGCTGCGAAGTTGTGCTAAGAGAGTCATGATGGTGGACGTTGAGAGGAAGGTTGTGCCAGAGATTCGGTAACTCTGTGTTAAGATGTGTGTCAAAAAAATTGAATGACGTTTTTGGAAGTGATGCTGTTGGTGTTCGGAGTTAAAAGTGGGTGGATGTCGAGGTGTTTTCTTTCAATATTGGGCTTTGAAGTTACGGTTGGAGTTAGTGATGATTTTGTTATAAAGATAATGTTAGTGTGTGATTGAGTGTGGAGATGGATGTGTACTTGCGTAGATAGGAATACGAGTGTATTGTTTGTGATTATAGGGAGAACGTTGGTTTAATGGTGTTGGAGGTCAATGTTTGGCATGGTACATAAAGTATGGTTACTCTCTGTTAGCCTCATGATTTTCGTGCTACCCAGTGATTGTGGGCTTGGTTCTTGATTTCACATACGTTGATTTGGTTAAACTTTTTGTGAATGTTTTCGATCTGTGTTTTAAAAGTGTAATGTGTATCGAATGTGACCCCGAGTATTTTAAGTGTTTTGTTTATAGTGATGGGTGTGTTATTGATCTAAATATAGGGATTGTAGTTGGATCGGTGTGCGTCTTTTGTGGGGCATGTATTGTGGTGTTTCATTTAGGAATGAGGGAAGGTTGAGATCTGTGACAAGTGTTAATATTTTGAATATTTCGATAGTAATCAGATATCTCGTCATCTGCGCATTTGGGTGAGTTTGGTATATTTGCCTTGCGGAGTATCAATATCATGCATGTAGTAGACATTGAAAACGCATAGGTAGATACACACCCTTGGTGTAGTCAAAATGAGCAGCTTGTGACAAACACGTGTTTTTATTTGTAAAAATCTACCATAATAATTAGAGTTCGAGTAATCAAGTCTCATCAATAAAGCATTGATGCTTTCATTCTAAATAGTATGTGGCATAGTATAAATAGTAGTATGTGAGAAATATAGCGTATGTTGAAATACTGAAATAGTTGAATCAAAATGAACAATGCCAATATTTATTTAATTTCTACAATTATTGATAGCACAACCGCTCGCTTGTTATAAGAATATCTTTCAATGTTCCTAAGTATTGTACGTGTCAGTAACAGGAAACGGAACATTTAATTTAACTAGCAGCACCAGGTGTGCTGCTTTTGAAAGACTATTAGCTGAAAAGGCGTTTTCTATATCTAAATATTACACTAAATAATTTGCAGTATACTGTTTTTTAATGGTGAACCGCTTCTATAGTGCACTCTTAATAATAGTTGGCATTATCTTATTGTTTTAATTTAAATCTCACTATTATGTATTTATTGGTAGATAGCATGTTATTCACATCGCTGAATATTCAGCCTAATATAACAATATGTATGTAATTTCAGGTCGAGGGGGAGATCGTGGAGGTCGGGGTGGCAGTTTCCGTGGTGGAGATCGTGGGGGTAGAGGTAGTTTCCGTGGGGGTGATCGTGGAGGCTTTAGAGGTGGTCGTGGTGGAGATCGTGGAGGAGGATTCCGGGGAGGACGAGGCAGCTTCCATGGCGGTGACAATGGATTTAGAGGACGTGGCAGCTTCGGAGGTGGAGATAAGAGGCAAAGCTTTGGTGGCGATAATAATGGATCTGGGAAAAGAATCAAGCTTGAATAAGCACTGCATTTCGTGCTCTCCTTTTGTACAGAAAAAATCTTATAATGTATTTTATTCCAAATACAATAACAACTTAATACATACCTTTATATAGTTTTTTTTTGTGTTATTGAAATGATAGTTGCAATAGGATGAAGTTATTACTAATGAATTAGTATGATTTATAAACGTTAAAATTATTGTGGTGTAAAATATTTAACCAGTTTGTTCCAACCAGGGTATACAAATTCTCTTGTGGCATGCAAATCAATATTTTCCTCACCATTTTTTTTTATTATTTCCAATTTAGATGATAAATTATCTTTAATTTGGAAAAAAATTATCCTTGTCTGATAAAGGATTTTTTTTGCATCTAGAAGGAATCATGTGGTATTTTTAAATATGTTAAACCATTACTTAACCCTTCGTACGTGGACATACTTTGTATGGTTTGCTAGGTGG
>JAUZND010003117.1:0-12442 GCA_034780555.1 Coelogynopora nodosa
AGCGCAATGCGTTCTGCAAAGTGGTTTATCACAACATATACAGTACATAAATTTAGTTTGATTGCAGAAATTGTATGTGCACAATTCTTCAGGTAAATAATTTGGATCTTTATCTGAATCATCAGCCTGTTCGTCTTCAAATTCAAAATTGGTTGGTGCACAGTTTCTTCTTTTGTGAGTCGATGTTGTTGTAGAATATTGATTAACGACTGAGGCAGCGACTTCTTGATCGATGACTGGGTCTGAGACTTCTTGATCGATGACTGGGTCTGAGACTTCTTGATCGATGACTGGGTCTAAGACTTCTTGATCGATGACTGGGTCTGAGACTTCTTGATCGATGACTGGGTCTGAGACTTCTTGATCGATGACTGGGTCTAAGACTTCTTGGTCGATGACTGGGTCTGAGACTTCTTGAGATATGACTGAGGCCGACACGTCTTGATCGATGACTGAAATTTAACGACGAATAAAATCCTTCATTTTTCAATTTTGAACAACGTATATTTATTATTGTATTACTATGGAAACATTATTACTTATAATACAATAATATTAATATAAAATACATTATTATTAATAATACAATGTTCACATAAACGTACCATTGAATTTTTTGATTTTTCGTAGATTCGCAGATTTAACAATGGATTGAGGCCAAGATGGCCATTCAGACCAAAATACTCTGTAGCTGGTAGCTGAAATCTTCTTAACAATTTCACCGGCCCACCATCTTCGTTTCCATTTTGCTTCTATTATATGTTCGCCAATATTATATGTATCATTCATTGTTGCAATAAACTCGTTGGGGGAATTAAATGACACAGTGTTTCTTAAATATGCGAACTATATCTTGACAATAACGTGAAGCTACACACAACCACTCTTTAACTTTCAAATCTGAAAGAGCAAAAGTGATATCCATCATCATTTCATCATCAACATCATTTCTCACATTATCCTTTTAAACCAGTTAACAATATAACTCTCACACGGATTCAGAATTCGGTGAGTTAAGCAAATTGCGTGGGTTTGACCGGAGTAGGTCGCGTATTAGTGCATGACCTAGTTCATAACAATTTTGTTATTCGTCGAACTTCTTAATTTCACAGCAAACTTATTTTTCTTCTGAATAATAACACAATTTTATTTTATGCATAAATGACGTATCTAAAATTCACAATAGTATATGTTTTGCTGAATTGACGTATCTTGACTTACGCCACTTATACAAATTAAAAAAACTAAAAATAATACATTTTTCAAAAGCTAAAAAAATAACTAATCAAGGTATAGATGCGCCGATTAGACAGAAAGAAAGAGCAGAGCTAGTAGATTAATAATTTCTAAAAATCCAGATACGTCTTTTATGCAAAACGTCAGTTATACAAAACAGCGACGAATTATAATTAAAAATTAAAGCACTTCTGTATAGCGGATCCAATAGGATACAATATGATAACCTGTCATAAAAAACCAAAAACACTAATTATGCGACCATGGTTTCGTTTTTATTTTATTTGTTTTTTTCAAGGTCGCATAATTTTTGTTTTTGATTTTTGAGGCAAGAGTATATCTAGACTACATGGAAATTGACTATTTTTTACGAATAACTATTATAGATTCTTCTGTCTATACTATACATATGCTTATAAAAAGATTTAATTTATCTACTTGTTTTATCCATTTATATTACTTTGTTTAAATTCGACTGACACCAGATTGGTCAAAATTCAGACCTAGGTAAAATTAGAGAATTAAAAAAATATACCAAAAAGTGACTAGAAGTTTCGGGTAAGTTTTATAACTAAATAATGTATCATAAAATAAACGAATTATTTTCTGAAAGTTATCTCATGGTCCGAAGTTCCTCAGGGTCTTTGTACACGTGTTCTCTTTTTAATGATCTGGTTGGTCCCCAGTTATGCTTAACTGTTTTTTGGATTTGGTGGACTATCTTTTAAATACACAGGTCTGACTTGCCAACGTATCTCTCCAGACCTGTTTTACATAGAGTGCAAGATATATTTGAATTTAAACATTTAAAAAAAATGTTCATGGTCCTTTTTTTAATCTTTCGTCTTACTAATACATCTTGATACTATTATATGATTTCGTTTCTTATTTGCAAGTGACTTCGATAATTTATAGTCTCTTCTATTTTTTTGTTTTGTGGTTGTGTTAAGGATGAAATAAAATTTGATTATCTACTTAACTATATATAAACTAACCATATATATTTGTATTATCTGACAATCACAGTTAATATATATATTAATTTTATTCCGATAAGGTTTAAAACATTAGTTGTAAATATAAATATTGGAAATACTTCTAATGATCTAATGTTTTCTACAATATTAATAATTTTGTATATCTAACTATATTCATCGATTTAAAGATGTAAGTTTTTATCTTCTTAACTTAAATTATCTTTGGCTAATATAAATTTAGGTAATTTATTTCATTTAGCTTATTATTCCTAATTGCTATTAAACCAACCACGTGTAGAGTTAAAACATATGTTTTTGTCATATTCGACAATATATGTGGCTAAACCTAAGCCGTTAGCCAAATAGGTATACTTATAACCTTTAGCTGATTATATTGGAAGATAAATAATCTAATCTGTATTTATGCTGTGTACATCCAGATATAACTACTGTTTTATTGTCACGCGCTGATTATCGTTATATATATTGTACATTTTAGTTAAACCGTATTACCAGCGGGGGGTACGTTTGTTATACGATGTTTACTAATCACACTGATGCACTATTTTTAGGTGCTGCTTGTTGTTACAACTGAAAGCAAGGATGTAAAAACTCCCAAACCATCTGATGTTTACCTGAGGTATATTTATTTATATTTAGCTATTTATAAAGCGCTTCTAATTGCATGCAGAAAGTCTAAAGTACAACAAAGTACAATCGAAACAACAAACAACAATAAATCAAAGTGTTCAACATAATAAAATAAAGTAATAATGCAATATATACAACATAATATGACAACAATATAACATTTAGCATGTAAGAGTATATAAACAAAACGAATTAAGAAAAGGTTATGTACGTAGGAGATTACTGAATGAGTAGTAATTGATATTACTATGAATGTCTAATTAGATTTTAAAGTGTAAACAAATATGTTTTTAGTTTAGCTTTGAATGTTTTTAATTTGTCTGAGTTCCTTAAAGAATAAGGTAGTGTATTCCAAAGGGTGGGTGCACAAAAGGCAAAAGCTCTTTCACCAGTTCGCTTTGTTCGCATAATGGGACACTTAAGTGTGATCGTTTAAGATTGTCTGATGACTATTTCGGTAGTATTAATATTGTAATTATTAGTATTATATTTTAACGTAATTAATTTGTGATCACATTGCTTAATTGTGTATTATAGGTGTAATTTTTACTATGGATCGTTGTTATATTGTGTCGCTATGGCTACGCACTCAATCTGTGTACTCCATTGCTCATCTACCTTATTATAGGTTATCACCACTGTTTTAGTTAGTAAGTGACAGTTATACAATATTTAGTTTATTGCATAGTTACGTTTCATAAAGAAATAGGTGCTGTTATTTATAATACAATACATTGCTCAAATAAATTTTTTAGGAAAATATAAAATGAAAGAAATCAATTTTAAAAGACAAAACTGTGCGATGCAAAATGTGTATTTAATTATCTATATTACATAAATATTTTTATATTATCAATATAAAATGTTACATTAGATCGTGAGGTTGGGGCAGAGGGAACATTTTTATTCGACTGTAATTTAATACGAATTAATTAGAAATTTTGACATTATTCACATGAAAGTTTTCGATAATTGAATTATAAAAATTATATTTGGTAATGTGATTTAATGCCATCATTTTCCTTAGTTACCAATTTTATTATAGTTTATGATAACAAATATTAGTTTGATGTATTACGATAAAATCATGTGATATCAAACACATTTATCATTAAAATAATTTATTTGCGGTATCTAATCAGTATAATATTTTGAAACACAATTTTTATTGCATGTTTTTTTGTGATTTTTTAATAAAAAATACTTTGATTTGATTATATAAATGTTTATTACATCATAACAATTGAACAGTACTCTTGATTTACAGACTTAAAATATGTTTTATATGTGGATTTATCAAGAAAAGAATTTATTAAAGTCGACCTTTCAATATTATCAGTATGTCATTATCGAAATGGAATGCACAGTAAATAGGTAGAAGGAGAAACACTAGATATATAGATTACAATTTTCATATGAATACAATTGAAGAACCAATAAAAAAGCAGGATAGACCGAGAAAGAATTAGGAAGATAAATAGACAAATCAAAATGAAATGAAATGAAAGAATATATTATAGATACACAATATTAAGTTCATGAGACACTATGAACCAGAGAAAAGCCAAGGCAGGATTGCACAGAAGAAAAATTAATTTATTTAACATAACTAACGAAACTATACGCTATATTATTGTTAACACAAAAGAAACTGTTACTATAAGATTATTATTTTCATTTACTGTAATATAGGCCGATTCCATAACACGTCTAATTGGAGATGGAATTATGATACATTCATTTAGAAGAATTAAAATCAATAGTAGGACCAGTATTGAAAAAATGAGCAAATTATTAGAATTATATTTAACGATATCGGATTTATGTTCTTAAATACGTTTAGAAATATCACGACCGGTTTCACCGTAGTAACATTTATGACAATTTTTACACGTAATTCGGTAGACACCCACGTTGGTCGGACATTTTGTATTAGAATTAGAGACTACATTGAATTTAAAGTTATTAGGGTAATCTGTTGTGCTTTGTTGGCAATACCCATAGTTTAAAAGAAAATAGATTGTTGGCAGTGTTCTGACACCAACAATCTATTTTCTTTATTAGGGTAACATCATAAAATTGTAACTAAATAAATTTAACAAAATGACACAAAAATATTTCCAAGTAAATATTAGGACTGTGTTCCTTTATTATAACATACGTATACAGTTTTAAAATATGCATAACAATATTTCGAAACACGAAAATATATATAATTTTTGGAATAAAAGGTCAAATTACGAGTCGTATTAATATTCCACGTAACTAATTATTTATTAATTAAAATGTTTAAACTATTGAACTATTGTTCAATGTCGTTCAAATCCATCAATCGTAATTTATTAAAAACATGTTATATATAATAAAGTACTTATATATATTCTAAGTTCCGAGAAAGTGTAAGGAATTTTATATTGCAATTTCTTTGAATTTTATTAATAAATATTATTCTGCGTTATATGTATAAGTCAGGCCTCCCACATGTCCTACTTTTCCTGCTTTTTTAAAATGTGTCCAACTGCTTGTCAAGTTGTCCTACTTGTCAATGTGTCCAACTGCTTGTCAAGTTGTCCTGCTTGTCAATGTGTCCAACTGCTTGTCAATGTGTCCAACTGCTTGTCAAGTTGTCCTACTTTGTGGAGGCCTGATAAATCCACATAAACCCCCCCCACTTGTCTTGATATTTCGCACTCCAATATTATTTTAAACTAATAATTAATATTTAGTTTTGTTCACCTTTTCAGCACTGATAACGGAGCCCACTTCAAAAACATATCTTCCAGATTTGGAGTACAAGTTTTCATAAATCCAGAGAACGGAATGCAGCAAAATTCGCTTGATAAAAATGATGTAAGCAACTTTTTTAATATTTAAAATGTGCTAAAGCGAACTTTTGACCGTAAATAATGCAGATATATTTTCCCACCATGTTTGTACAGGGCTTGAAATAATATATTGACAAAACCACTGTTGCTTTAGCGTTAGTTTCCACTGATTACTTATCTAGTGTTTATAGGAATTGACATAACCATAATATTGGATTGCAAGACTGTAAGGTTTTATTTTTTAAAGACGTTTGTTATGAATGTTGCCTGCATTCTTATGTTTGCAGCGTTGTTGTCTCTTAAAAATCAATATTAACATATCAATTCCCACATTGTAAATATTGGTTATTTTGGTTATACTGCTATATTTAAGGAAGCAACATTTGAAGCTGTTAAATATAATATTATTTAATTCCGTTTCGAATTACTATTTTTCGTAGTCAGCATTTTCACTAAATTCTAAATAGTTATTCTGAAATGTTTACAAGCATTACAATACACTTATATAAATGAATGTAAAAATTGCAAATAATACCACGTAGTTTGAAATAATTAATGAGTAAAATATTGATAAGATTTAATAAAACAAAAAAAGGGGGAATTTCCTTAGTTTCTATATTTGTATTATATTATTTTATTCATTGATATAGTTTGAACATGATGTACAGTATCGGAATGATATAGCATATATAAATAACATGTAGCATATAATATATACGTATACAGATCAGTTAATTATTTATAATTTTTTATGCATATAGTTATTGTAGGTTTCAGGAGCCCACTGTCTGAATGTCATTTGTCCTAACTTCAGGCGACAGGTTGGTGGGATAGAGGGCTAATCCCGAGTAGATGAGCGAGTAAGGTGGGCATCATTTACTTTTAGAGAAAGCTAAAATCTCTAATCGCGACATACTTTTTTAGTGCTTTTTTGCACTGTGGACTAGGCTATACATCAGTCCTGCATCGATTGTGATACATAAAATGTTAATGGTGTTGGTGGGTGCCAGATTATTTTGACTACATTTTATTATAGCTCCTGCATTTTTGAGCCTATGGGCTGTTCCGCATTTGATCAGCTGCGTCTTCGTTGGTTGAACTGCTAGTTTGTTTAGTGATGCGTGTGTGTTGAAATTAGCCAGTGATGGATTCATGCAAGCTGTTAGTATTTCATCTGTTTTGCCCCAGAAGATGATGGTGATGTCATCAGCGAATATTATTACTGCAACACCTGGTTGATTGTTAGTGTTGGTTTCGGTAGATTCGAGTGTGTATAGGCAATAGAGAAGGGGGCCCAATATATTTTTTATATTTAATTTTATTATTTATTAATTATATATTTATGTTTAATACTCTTGTGGCACTCTGTATGATACGTTTCTGGGTTTACTTATTTTTTCTTCTACCTTGGTTTGTTGTCGGCAAGACGAAAAATACGATGTAAGGAGTTGTAGGGCGTTGTCTCCTAACCCGACTCGATGGTGCAGTTTGAGTAACAATCTCTCGCGGTTGATAGTGTCGAAGGCGGCGCTTAAATCTAAAGCTGCGATTATCGTTATATTTCCCTCATCAATAATTGCAGTTGTAGTTAGGTCTACTAATTCGATCAGGGCTGTCTAGCAACTATGCAGCCTTCTGATTTCATGGGCTGAACTAGGAAGAGCCTTAATGAGGTCGCTGTGCAACATCAGTTGATCCACGATTAGGCGTTCGATGATTCGTGAGATCTCTGGTAATTACGGAAATCGGACGATATGAGTTGGGTCCTGTCTCGCAGGCTTTTCTAGTTTATTGGGTAAATTTATAAAATAATTAATGATATTATTGTAGCGAAGGCATCAATGAACAATCAAATACGTGTTAGGTCACATAAAAAATAATTAAATTAACTTTAGAAAGATTTTGCAAGTTCTCCGCATCGATGGTTCATTCCAATTGGACACCATCTATTAAAACAATTATTATCTATTAATTCATTATTTTGCATTTATTCGTTTAATTGAATTATATTTAATGTATAATTATTAATAGATCTATTCATTTTTGTTTAAATAGTCAGTAAACACAGTTTCTTATAAAGAAATTATTGACTGGTGTTATTTTTGTTAATCAACAGGTATTCATTTTAGCGAAAGATGCGACACATATTCACAAAAAATATCTCTACCGGACAACAGATAAGGGTAAAACCTGGTTCAAAGGAATTCTACCATTTGATTCAACGACGAATTTTATCTTCCACCCTACCGATAGAAAAACAATTGTGGCCAATTCTACTGATTTTGTATGATTATAATCCTTTTGTTCTATATTTAATTGTATATTTAATTTAAAAATGGTTAAAATTCTTGAGTACATTTTTCTTAAATTCATCTTGTATTAATATTTTTTAATAATAAGATGTAGTGATGATACGGCAAACTATTCATTAATATACATTATCATACGTAAAAATATGCGGGGCTTAAAAATCAGTTCGTCGCCAGTTACTGTCCAGGAGAGGAGAAAGGGACAATGTGTCGTCAAATCGTGCTTAAGGTTCTGTAAAATAGCATGATGAAATCTTGCAATATTTCAAATTTCTATTATATTAATTGGAATTACATGATGAACTGAACATGAAACTCTCATGATTTGTTTTCGAAAACTGAAAAGACGGAACTAACTATATTTGATATATATATATATAACATTGGTCACCATCTACTGTTGCTGATATATAAAGAAAGTTTCCATCTAAAGTCAACAAAATCAACATGCTGTGCAATATATTCATCTAGTTTACCAGACCTGATTATATTGTTATAGGTTGAATTAGTCACTCATTTATAATCTTTTATTTTGAAATACTGCTCTGATTAATACATCATAATATTATGAGTCACACTGTTTTATCTAAGTTAAGTTAATCTACGCATTATCAACTACAGATATTATGCTAGATTCAAATAGTAAGTAGCGGTGCGAGTTTCGTGTATATGAATGTTATTAATTATTGACGTGAATAAACAGAAACTCGTATACACTTCACTCAACCTCATGAATAACAAGTTAACTTTATATTCACGAAATCACTAGAAACTGTTCGATATTTTCCGGATATTATTCTTAATGTATTTTCATTCTGTTTTAATTCACTTACATCCGCTGCGTAGTTAATGCATTGTTACTAATACATAGTATAGTATCAGTCGTTACTTTTATGTACTTTACTGAGCGATCTACATTTCATTATAGGGTGACTCATTTTATTTTTACATGTGAATTCCGGGCAGAACCAAATTAGTACAAAAAGTGAATCGAACCAGATAAAATATAATTTTTTTCATTCAGCGCCCTTTTGAGCTTTCTTAAACTGTTATTCCTACCAAGGCATTGTACGTATTTTGTAAATACAAGTTTGCAACCTTGAACAAGGAAAGTGATACAAATAATTCTCTATTTTCAACTTCTTATTTTATTACACAACAGTTTGCAAATTCTTTTTTATCTTTGAATTCTATATTTTGCATGTGTAAACATATTTTGTTTTTATATAAATATTTAATTCAGTGAATAAACGGATTATTATTAACTCGTTAAATAGTATTTAATACTAATAATAATATTATTGATTAATATTAAACATTGTACAATAGGTTAAATAATTTGTATATTAATATCAATTATAAGATCAAATGGAAACAACAGTTTTTGTTAATTCTGAGAGGAAGAGTATAGCTAAAAACAAACAAAATAGAAATATAAACGGAACATATGTTTTTCCCCATCACTGAAGACTAAATAATCATTTAACGTTAGCTAAGTAGACTTATGTTTATCATTTTATGATATTGATTATATTAAGATAAATGCAAATAATATTGTCAGTTCGTTAGCAACAATAAATTCATTTTAAAATGTTAGCGATGATATTTTAGACAATAAACAAAATCTTGATGATATCTCTATGGAGATAAAACAAACCATAACTATCTTTTAAACAATAAATCAATATCTTATAAATGAACCATTGTGTTAATTCTTTACTGTTTTATAATAGCTATACTATTAAAATGTAAAATTAATTTAATTAAACAATGCTTACTTAAATTGTCTTTATTATTATATTTTTAATGTTGTAGTATTTTTTCCTTTTTTAATTTTATTATTAATCTGGTTTTGGTAGGATTATGTAAGGTTATCACCATGGGTTACGATTAAGATTATATTTAAAAAATAGTTAACAATTATGTTACATGATATAACGATTATGACATTTTTTGTTGTTGTAGAAACTATGGATTTCGTCTGATTCTGGTGCAAATTGGAAAAAGATACACGATAATGTTGACAAATTTGATTGGTGAGAATCAGACTATTTTATCTAGTCTGCTCAATGTTATATTTTTTAATATGCTCACTGTACATATGTGATTTTTTTGTTTCTTATTGTATTTCTTATTTGTTATTTTATAGATTGTAACAATATACGACTTTTATACATTACTGGTGTTCTGTAGGTTATGGCTTATAATAATAATATATATATTAATAAATAACGGATTATATCAACTATGAATTACTAGAATTGTATACAACAGTCCTTGTATAAACTCGAAAGAGAAAAAAATTAATTCGGAGTTAAATTTTCATGATTTATCCGGAATATGTTAGTGGTAACTGACTATACCACAAAAACAAATTAAATAAAAATAACAAAAATTAACAAATAGACTATTAATAGCAATTCTAATATTATCTGACAAAAGCTAAACTTGTTACATTTTTCATGGATTAAATTTAGTAGATATTGTTTTTGAGTGTGTTTTATAAAGAAGGTTATTCAACATGAATTGATTATTGTGCATTAAATTGGCTGGGAACTCGATATATTTTCGACACAAAGACGAACCAGATCAAAGTCAGGAGGAGATGAGCAATATCGAAAAATGGGCCAAGACCAAACAAATGACCCTAAACACAAATAAAACAGAATATTTAACTTATTGTGTACGCAAAGCAACTCCACAGCCCAATCTCCACTTCCGATAATCAGATAATTAGACAGGTTCAACAAACCAAAATCCTTGGACTTACTATTGACAAAAACTTGACCTTCAAATCCCATATCACGGCCATCACGAAGAAAGCTAATAGCAAACTATACATCCTAAAGCAATTAAAGAACCAAGGCTACAACAAGGAAGAAATGCAATATTTTTACAATTCTAGCCTTCTCCCAACTATCACCTATGGATACGCAGCATGGTGTTCCGCCTCTACTAGCAGCCTCAGCCCTCTTAGACAAGTCCACAATAGAGCAAAAAAGATAATTGGAACTGATATTGGAAGCCTAGATAATCATCTAAACGCAAAACTTAGAACCAGCTTCAAAGCGATCCTCAACAACTCCCTCCATCTTCTTCACATGCTCATACCGCCAACTCGTAAAGCCGCCACGTCAGCATCCCTCTGCAACAATCACACCAGAAACCCAGACAGACCTAGAACAGAGAGCTACAAGCGGTCCTTTATCTACAAAAGCTGCCTCCTGGAGAACCTATCTCGTTAATGGACATTTTAATATTGCTTTTATTTTTATTATAATTTCTCTCTCAAATCTTCCCTAATTCCGTTCACTTACAATTATCTTAGTACTTATTTTTCCTTCATTCACCAGTTACCTAATATGTTGTGTCCATTCTGTGCTTGCAAAATCAATAAAAAAGGATTTTTTTTTATTTTATTATTTATTTCTGATATTGAAAATATCTAATTCATATTTTGAAATGATTGCAGTAATCTATGTTTACAGAGTATACCCCATCTATTAGTAGTCCTTAACTAAATTAAATTGAGGTAATTCCTAAGAGCTATCACAAATTCATATTATTTAAACGCCTAAAAACCATACATACTTCTTTCTGATAGTTACAAAATATTATGTACAATATAACCGCCGCTAAAATCATATTATTGTTTATATTGAAGATGTTTTTAACAGAAAAAAATCAGTTTTATAATGTTTATAGATACAATTGACTTTTTTGTCAGTTGATTGCGACGCTTACAGGGAATTGTCCCAAATGAATTAACAACAGTAATTAAGCAATGTATGTAATAAATTGTATTTAATTATTCGGTTCGATTTCATCCGACAATTCTATTTATCCAAATTTAAAGTAAAAATAAAAATAGCTTAAGTGAATTTTGAAAGGTTTGTTTAAAAATTTGAAACTAATAGCTGTCAAAACTACTATATTTGAATGCGATTTAAATAACTATGAAAATTTAAATGAATTTGAAAATAATAGCTTTCGAAGCTGATATATTTGAATGCGATTAATGCCATTTAAATGATACAATTAACTTGACTAACGTTTTTCATCGGTTTTGATCGATAAACAAAAAAATACTAGAATACAAATTATTAATTATAATTTTCTTAAGCACTGGTTCAACAAAAAATGGTATCATTAATGACTAGTTAAGTATCTCATGATCCTATAATCCAATGGAATATACAGTAGAAGACAAATTAATAGTCACCCATGTAAAAAATCTAGTTTATTAATTCTAATTAACTATTAACAATTAAAGAATAAAACTTTAAAACTATTCAATTTTTTATGGTTTCGGAGTTAATAAATTATTAATAGTTAGTATTCTTAAACATAATCAACAGAACAAAACAAAAAATTATATATTTGTAGTAAAATATAAAAACATGTTTTGAGGAATACATACATGAGAAAAGTGTCAATATTTCGT
>JAUZND010003118.1:0-12442 GCA_034780555.1 Coelogynopora nodosa
TAGAAAGAAAAGAGATAAATCAGAAATAATAAAATATAAATCAAAAGAAAGGGTAGCTATATGACAACTTTGTCATAAAAACATGTCTTGATGGGTCAACTATTGAAATAACAACTATGAAAACGGTTAATATATTTGTTGGGAATAGATAAAAATGACTTATCAATATATAAGTAAACTGTTTTACTATAATACAAATAATACTGTAATATGAGTAAATTTCCATAGGATACAAAACACAATTTTAATAGACGACTAAATCTTTATCATTACTTCCATTTTACGACTTTGTCACAATCACAAAACACGTAACGACTTTTGATTACAGATCCATTTTAAGATAAAAATAGCGCAAAGAGAAACCTTGGTTGACCCATGGACACAACAGACTTTAACTAAACAGGTGGTGTAAACAGAAAATCGAAATAACACATTTTACCGCCGACTACCAGGGGGACAATCAACAAATATCGCTCGCATATTCACAGATACATATTATCAACAGTAACAGTAAGGGATGGAGGGCCCGGCCTGGGTACAACCAGCAAGACCAGCAGAGACCCCCATCGGCCCACCACCGACCCACTCACCCACAATCCCGATGAGCGTGGAGTTATCGGTGCACGACTTGGTGAGATCGAGATAGTTCTTGAGAACCACGTCCTGCGAGCAGGTGAGATTTCGGATGTCCAGCGCCAGTGAGTACTGCGTGTTCTTGAAGAGATCATTGTTCAATTCGTTGATCGTGTTCTTGGTCACTGGAATGTGACCAGAGGGGTGGCATGGCATCGTTACAATGGAACTGACTAGACACCCTTTCAGGCTATTAAAATTTAAAATTGTAAAATATTCCATTACTCGAGGAGCGGTACTTGGATACTGTAAAGTTAGTTGCGAAATGTTAGGCAATCGAACAATCAAGTGAAAAGGGGGCGTGTGTGGACAGGATTGTTAGGATACCCACTGATTTAAAAGTAAAATGTTCTACTGTAAAATAAAATTGTCAACATAAAGGTCAATTCAATCATTGCTTACTGCAGAAAACTTCGTAGGTAGATATTATAACACTAAAAAAGATGTTGCCCTTACTTTTCTATCGAATCTCCCAATATTGAAAGGAATAAAAATTTATATAATATAAAGTATAATATTAATATCAGTGCTCAACTATTTCTTAAAATAACAATGAATTAATAGCAGTGAAACAATGTTAAATAAATAAAATAGATTTAAAAAGTATAACTATTTGATTCCAACAATAAATAGAATAACAAAACCTTTCCACACACAAAAAACTTAAGTAATGAATAATAATACGTATATAAAGGCTGCTTTGAACGAATTCTCAAAAATAATTTCCGGTATAGAAAT
This sequence comes from Coelogynopora nodosa, assembly GCA_034780555.1. Taxonomy (NCBI): domain Eukaryota; kingdom Metazoa; phylum Platyhelminthes; order Proseriata; family Coelogynoporidae; genus Coelogynopora; species Coelogynopora nodosa. The sequence continues at coordinate 1,372 of JAUZND010003118.1, forward strand.
TACAAGAAGTTGCAAAATATCGGTTTCACCATTGTTAAACAGGGGAACTTTTTGCAACAATGGTCTTCACCACAATTATCTTGCCGCGCTGTAATACAGTCACAAGCAGAAACTAGTCAGAGTAGGCCTTGCTGCTTTCACTAGTCTCTATATATACAATATGCAGCAGTCGTAAATAATAGTTTCCATTCATTTCTATATGAAATGAGGTGTATTTCGTATCAGTTGAAGGTACAAAGGACGTTAATTAAATCTGTAATTAAAATAATAGTCTTACACACTTACCCTGCATCGCTGCAATACCTATTTTTGATGAACAACATTTATAATTATGATTTCTTTTAGCTACAATCTTAAGGCAAAGCAACTCTCAACAGCTACAGAAAATGTTGAATCATTTTCTTTGTGTTTTTTTTATTGAAATACGTATATCTAATAATACTGCTATACTGATACAAAGCCAGAAAATATCATATAAGAATATATCGAGACTGCTTGAAAATCACACTTACATCAGTATTGTAGGTTGGAATGTAAAATAAGACAAAACCTGATGAAACTCTAGAAACACCTTCAACATGTTTCTATAAGATAAAATAATAACACCTCCTAATACAAAGGTAAGAAATGTTTAAAAGGACAAATTTGGTAAAAAAGAGCAATATAGTTGTATTAATATCTTTATATAATTATAAGAGACTCAGCACAACTATCTAGTTGAAAAGAAACTCATATATCGTTACACATAAAGACAAATGAAAATGATGATACTTAAATCAATATCAATGTTTCATATAACTTATTAGACAGTGATATTGATATGGACAACATGGTATTGTAGAAATCTCTTACAATGACAATGTTACTATTTCCAAACTTAACAAGACGTTATAAAAATGCATGACACAGTTCAACTGTACCTCAATATCAGCATCTTTTCATGTTACAATAAGTTAAAATCAGATGATTGAACCACGTATATTATGATAAAGACACGTCCCCGCGCTCTGTTGTGTTTTTCACTTTAATAATATCGAGTAAACAAACTGCAATGTATACTGTCCTGTATCAAATGAATTAAAAGTGTATCGAAATACCAAGTCCAGAATCAGTAGCATGTTGCGCGGATCAGTGAACCAAATATCAACTAAGTCAATAATCAATAATATTGCCACTCCTTTAATAGTGTACAATGTATAATTTAAGCACATCAGTTAGATTTTACCCCCCCCCCCTCGAGATCTGATAACTGGGTTGTTCTTCGTGTAGATCTGATGTTAATAGTTTGTAGAACTGCCCTGGAGGGGGTGTGTGTAAAAAATACACCCATATATTCTTTCATCAGCTCTAGCGCAAAAAGAAGTCGTACACAAAAATGAGATTGAGATAAAATTTTCGATGATGAAAATTTTCAGAAAAATTGTGTTTTAATTCGCCATGTGATTTGGTATATTATATAATATCCTCTGGTAGATCAATAATTATCTAACCCATATTTAACTATATTGTCACTTGCAATGAACAGGAAATAGTTTACTATGGAAACAGTAAAAAGATGTCAATTGAGATTATCTATCACATTACTGTAATCATGTAGAAACATAAACGGTTTATAAACAATATTAAACAACAAAGTCGAGGTTTCAAATTTAGTGGTAGTATTTTATTTCATTAACTGGATGCCATTTTAAAGAGAATCGCAAAATGAATAAAAAAAGATGAAAAGGAGATATATTACTATTGAAATGTTACAATAACGACAGGTAATGATGCATCCCATTACTTTAATATCGTCCAACTTCAAGGACACATAGTAAAATAATTTACGAGCATAATTACAGCATACAATATAAACACACATAATATTGCAATTTGTGTGGCAAAGTTTAATGTGGCGAGACGTTATTATTGATTATAAACGGTAAAACAATCTGACCCCCTCCCCTCTGGGGGAACAATCGGTTATTAATTTTGATATTGATCCATGATATCTATCTGAATTATCAAACGAAGTAGAGTGTGGTTGAAGGAAACTTCATTTCACCATCAGCAGGTAAGCAAAACTGAATGGTAGGCAATACCTGTTCAATCATTACAATTAGTCTCATATTTAATATTCAAGATTTTTTCAATCGTCGTGTTTCAGAAGGTTAACCTTATTAATGTCTATTTCTAACCTCAATGGCGGGCTGTTCCCAGGGTAACATTTTTCACTTAGATTTCCCCCCCTCCACTTATATTCTTTAATGTTTCACCACACGCCTACCCGACCCAACCATTCTGTCGCATTCTCAACGTAGTTCATTAAATATATCGGCCTGATCAAGCTGCTCACTTCTCTATTTTTAGGAACACTAAATGGTCAATTGAAATTGAAAACACATTCTGCTTCAATCTGAGGTAGAATTCTTTAGAAATGTAAATTTTTCGCTCATACAAATGTCAGGCCTCCCGCAGTAAAAGACAAAAAATGTGGTTGTTATATGATCTTGCTGTCTAAATTTAAAAATATATGTAATTATAATTTCAAATAATATGTATGACCAACTGAGTTTTAACTATTTGAATTGTTATTACTGTTCATAGATTCAAATCATCTTAAAGGCAATGTAAAAAATATTCAAAAAAACAAAAAACCTTGCAAAAAGCAAGTAAATACATCTTAGGAGATAAAGGATAAAGTTACTTCCACAATAAAATATGAAAATCAAGAGAATGAAATAGACAATAAGAAATATATTTAATTTATGTATATATAAGCGAGAAGCATAGTGAATAAATGTGTGCGTATAGCACAGAAAATTCTGAATGTCCAAATTTCATATTGTCATTTTTTAAATAAAAAACTATTTTCTGTTATTTTTGTGGTGTGGGAAGCCTGAAATGTATCACATTCCTTTCACAAAGAAGATTCTTAAAACTAGATAAGTAAACCCAATTAGTCAAACAACGCTTTTAACGTAAACTGTTAACTTTAGTAAGAATAGTAGACGGAGTGACAATCTGTGCATTTTATATATATATACACGAACGTATTATTCATAACAAGCGTTGAATATTATTAATACAATGCAAGTTCAGTTGCAAAAATATCCATTACAAATATTATAATAAAGTTGTATTTGCAATGTATAAATTGACTTTTACAAGTATTTGAGCGTTTTCGATCTTATTGGATCTCTTCAGTAGTACATTCTATCAATTATATATTTTCTTGATAACAGAAGAGATAGCTGGAAATTATGAAATAATTGAAAATCTGAATTATAACATTTAGCATTCCGCTACATATTTCTTCAAGGATTATAATATATATCATACTTTCTCAAATCCATAAATTGAAATTCAAATATTCATTACAAATATCCATTGATTTTGTCAACCTGTGGAATTTTGCCCCAATCAAAGATCTTATTATACATGGTCATAATATATTTAACATAGATATAATATGTTGTTTGATTTTATTGTGTAGTCCGCCCATTCCGCAAAAAATCAACTTATTAATCAATTATTACAGCGAAAAGTGAATTTATACATTATAAATATTATATTTTTTATAAATGTCAAATAATGTGCTGAAGAATATCGCTCTTTAATTCGTTTATTAAATATGTTAACAAGTTCATTTAAATTCAAAATTACTAATATATTTAAATACACTGTATTACATACAAAAATTTCTGCCTTGGTAATTTAATAAATTTAACCAACTATAATTGATATAAAGAGACAACATATTTAAATTTAACAAAATATAAATAATCAAAATCATAACTCAGGCGGGTAAAAGACATACATTTCATCTGCCTAATCTCGCCATAAAAAGATATAAGAGGTATCAATATCCCAATGTTCCAATCTCAATGTTCCCCTTACCATTGAGCAGATCAGGCACAACCCACTTGCCCTGCAGAGCGAACATTCCGCCAATCAGAAGCTCGTTCTTCTTGTTCCAGTCAGGCGTCCAGGCCTTCCACGTCTCATTGTTCGCTCGAATCCAGTCACAGGCGATCCGGTAATAGTCGGCGTCGTTCGCCTTTGGCTTCACCGGAATCTGGAATGTGGTCAAAGGGGGACTGGTTTAGTGGACTGTTTTCAGTGGGGAATAAGAGGAAGCAATGCCGATCATGGTTTAGGGAGACCACTTCTAGTTTAATTTATACAATTCAGGAATAATATACTAGATAATGTACTATTTTGAATATGTAATTATGGTTTAAGTTCTAAACTCTTTTTTAAATGAATGCCAGAAATCGAAGATGTATTTTTATATGAGTGTTTGAAACAGTTATCTTTAACTTAAAAACAAATATAATTGCATCAAAATATTGTACAAACAATTAAACAAAAGATGTATAACTAAAGTTTTATTAGCAAAGAGTTTTTAGTAGTTCTAGAAAGTTCTATAATAGAAGGTTTTCAGTAGTTCTAGAAGGTTCCATTATAGAATGGTTTTCAGTAGTTCTAGAAGGTTCCATTATAGAATGGTTTTCAGTAGTTCTAAAAGGTTCCACTATAGAATGGTTTTCAGTAGTTCTAGAAGGTTCCATTATAGAATGGTTTTCAGTAGTTCTAGAAGGTTCCATAATAGAAGGGTTTTCAGTAATTCTAGAAGGTTCCATAATAGAAGAGTTTTAGCACTATGTTCCAGAAAGCTCTACTGTCAAAGTGTTTAATGGTTGTGCACGACGTCTACTGAACAGTTTCCAAGAGCAAAGGGTGCCCCACGACGCTGGTTTTGGTGGCATGGAAGGGTCACCTGGTGCAGAAAGCTCACCTGACCCAGGAGATGCGCGTATTCGTCCTGAGTGAAGTGAAGCTCGTGCACGAGACTGTAGGCGAGTGGGGCATGAGTGAGCAGTCGGGACCACACCACCTTCGTTAGCTGGTTCACCTCGAACTCACACACTGGAGGCACCTGAAGAGGTAGCGTAGGTCACATCGAACACATGATCATATTGACACATAGTCTACTCTGAATTCATAAAAGGGGGTAAATAAAATGCATTTAAAATCAGAAATAATAAGACGGCCTTTGCATGTCACAGATGAACAATATGAAGATCGAATTAATTGTATGCGGAAAATCGCAAAAATATTATATTTTCACAGTTTTATGCATATTATGCTTGGTTTTCTTTTTCTAATAGTAAGGTAATTAAAAAGTAAATTACGATTACAATTTTAAATATTGTCATTAAAATAGGCTCCAGAAATAAAATGTAAGATTTTCATAAATATAATATTGACATTTCTTTTAATTGTCCTCTATTTAGTTTAAAATGCTTGGTTTCAAGTTTTTAATAATATGATGTCATAAAATATTCTAGTTTTGTTCGAAGTGAGGAAGAAGCTAGCATACAATAATCACTTATAACTGCAATAGGTAGTCTCCAGCTTATACATTACTATTGATTAGTAACGCTGAGATTGCCCGGAAATTACAGATGCAGAAATCCACTATAGAAATGATTTCAACTATCTGTGAAGTTATAAACGAATAGCAGAACTAAGAGTTCAATTATTGAGAACAAATTCCTCAATTTAAAAAAATGTAAAACTCTTCTGCAATCAGTGAATTTCAAACAATTTCTATTGTAGACTAAATAAGTCAGATATAAAAAAAAGAGAGTAAATTTTAAACATTTTCTTAATTTTCCAAACGCCTGAATCTTACTCATTAACTACGTAAAAGACGAAAGCGCGGTGGAATGGTCTGTCTATTTAAACTAGGCTATGGTTAAATGTCTTTAAGCCCTCTACACACGAGGCGATAAAATGGGCCACAAGACGCAAGCGATAAGTATATAATTTATTGTTAATATGATTGTGAATCACAAATCAATTTAAAAAATACCAAAATGCCAACGGTATTATCGAAACAAAAAAGGCGGCTATGCAATGTTTGTTTTTTTGCTATCGCTTAATATAAAAGAGAGAAAATGCTGGACAAAAAACGGTTAAGGAAAAAAACGTCCAGTTCCCACATGCAGCTGTTACGGGAGTTGGTACATGAGGAGCCTGGAGATTATTTTAATTATTTGCGTATAAATGCATCAAATTTCAACGAAATTTTAAATATGATTTTCCAAATATTACAAAAACGTGGACATTAATGAGAGATTCAATTTCACCGGAAGAAAGATTAGCGGCCAACCGCCGATTTTTAGCGACAGGAGGCTCATGTGATGACCTAACATTTAGTACAAGAATTTCATCGCAATCATTGGGGAAAATTATACCGGAAACGTGTCAAGCTATTTATTATTAATTGAATTTCAAATTTTTTAAAGCCCTAATTCAATTTCTTGTTTTGGCATATTTGGCAGTTAGAACGTCCAATCAAAAGGTATTCGGATTACGATATGATTTCATATGACGCTCGGATATAATTTATCTATTGTATGCACAGCCGTAGGTACTTCGACTATTTTTACATAAATTAGCTGTTTAAAAAAGCGATAATCGTTTTTTATTGGTTTCAATTTGAGTGTCTAGTGTCTTGTGTTTCAACTGAACTGATATTTAAAATTTGTCGCTCAACTGCTATATTTTATCGCGACATTCGCGAGACATTTCATCGATGCGCGCATCAATGATTAAGACATTAGACATTACATCAGATGCGATGTAATGTCTAATGTTTTATCGCCTCGTGTGTGGGCAATCGTGACATAAGACACAAGACATTTCGTCGGCCGATGTAATGCCTTGTGTCTCTGTTTATCGCCTCGTGTGTGGGGGGCTTAAGGCTTTAGGCTCAATTTATTCATCATATAGAAATTATGTGACGACTTGAGGTACATTTTATCCTTTGTTAGTTTTAATACGTCTGCTAAATTATTGTCATTTATACTGTTACATCTATTTTACATAGTCTTATATTTCGAATTATTATTATTTGGTATTTTTTAAATAAGTGTATGCTTTATTTCTAGAATTATTAGTACAAAATCGACAAAATACACCATTTCTAGTATTTTCAATAATGTTACTACTTACTTATAGAAAGTAGCGTTAAAATTAATTTATTATAATTATCTTTTGAAAGCATATTCCAGTAGAATGTACGGGGAGTGAGCGATAACATTTTAAATAATAAATAATAAATTTTCATTTAATTATAAATATTATAGAATTTATTTATATCGACCGTTTTGTGTTTATTGTCTTGAGCTCACATTTTCCATATTAAGCCTATAGATTGTAATTTATTAAATTTGTGTTTAAATCAAAATTAATATATTATAATTTTAGTGGCATGTAACATATTGTAACTATGTATACATGGCATTGTTTGTTTAATGTCTGTACGAATTGTTTTGGCATGTGCGTAAAGTTAATGTTTCTTAAGAGGCAAATCTGAATATAATGCAATACTTCGGTACCTTCAAGGTGTAGATGTCCTTGAATCTCCTAGAAATGATTTTTTTATTCTTCACAAAGTGGAAATAAACCTTTCAAGAGATTTTTATCGTAAATTTCTATTTACATAATCTATCCTAAGATATTGGTTTTCATTATGATGTGAATGAGTATGTAATAATCATAGATTTGAATGACAAGATTAGGACAAATTTAGATTTTAAGACTTCTCGCAGTCTTTGTAATACAATATCACTTGTTGTAATAAGTAAAGATTGTGAATTTGTATGCAAACTGAAATATTTAATTTTCTTTGAAATAAGGCGACGGCTTTCTGCAGATTTTGTTTTATGACACTAAATATATGTCTCTAAATCTTTCTTTTTTGTATATTATGTCACAGACACTTCTAACTACATTTTTGAAAAAGAAGAAAAAATATATACAAATGTAGTTTATCGATTTAATACGTTACTTTTTTTAAACATAGTTCAATTTATTCTATAAACTACAAATCGACTGGCAACTTAATATCGCCAAAAAGCTGACAGTTTCATTAGTACTCAGTTTAACTTTAATTGAACTTTGCATACAGTACTATTGTTGTTAAATAAGTGTTCGTGGCTTTTTTATATACCTAATAGAATATAAAGTAAAAATGCAATTTTTCGGATAAATTTCGCTATCGCTTTTTTAAGGAATTAATTTAATAAAACATTTGAATTAATACAAACATTTCAATTAGAAAATTTGAATAACATAAAATTTGTTCACAATAATAAAACATAATGAACTGAAAATACAAAAATCCATTTACTAATCAATAGGATCTAGATCAGTAGTAGTATCAGAACTGTAATTATAATTTTATTATAAGGCTTTTTTATACTTCAATTCCTGATTTGATGTTATATTCACATTTTTAAAACTCATAAAATGCAATTATCAGAATAAATATGTAATTATTAATTATCGGATTATTTAGATGTAATTTTTAAAACATAATATACACTAGATCACAAAGTCGAAAAGCGCCCAAATAATATTTTCAATTGTCTATATCCCTTAAATACATGCTTAAAAAAGAAAGTAGGTAATCTATAAACATATTTACATAATGAATTTCATGTTTTTCTATCTGAAATATATGGATTCTTGAAATTTTGGAAATATATAAATTATCTTACTTTTATGACGTCAATCATTGTTAATACAGCTTTAAAAAATAATATATTGATATTAGCTATTTCGAATATATTATGGTACTTAATATTATGTTGAAAATATTATCATATATTTTCATAGCATAATAAAGAATCTTGAGAAATGTTTATCTCAGAATGCACCCGTTAATACCTGCCACAAAATGTATTATTTATTCTCTTCTGCATATGTCCGGCGGTGAAATAACTTTGAATCCCTCCTGAATTTGCCACCCAGATTCACTTTTATTTTGACATATGAAACCGGTAGACTAGGATTCTATGACGTAAGCAAATTTAGACTAGCTTGTTATTCTCGGCAATTTGGACACGATCATCGTTATCTATTTCGCCAGCAGCTGAATTCAATAATTATTTCAGCAAGAAACCAATTACATGGTCAAGTACAATTTTTCTAAAAAAAATCAGTTCGTTTTGGTAGCCTAATGATGCTTTGTGTAAATTACGTACTGTACAACGCTAATTATTCCAAGGTAACTTTTATAATATTTTATGATAATTTATAAAACTATACTTTTATAACTTTTAAGACTATATAAAAAGTTTTACTCAGCTGCTTTACTGTTAATACGCGTCTTGATATTGTTTGACTCTAGCGAATTGGCTATAGACTTCTATTAACATATGGCCTGTCTATCTTAATCATAGTTCATCTAGAAAGTTATCCGACAAGAATATATAACATTATATAAATTCAAAAATTTGTGTAACTTAATGCAACAAATAAACGTCAACTGTGATTGTTATATTTTCTTAGTACGTTGTTGATGATACCAATTAAAAATAATAATACATATGAATGGTCATTTAACATAATTATTATAATCAAGGAAATAATGTTGTTCATTGTATATAATTTCACAAATTGATTAAATTGTGAGAAATTAATAGATTCAATATTCAGCGGAATTATTTATTGCGTTAGCTTTACGCCTTTGTGAATTGATTGTGATTCATTCATTCAGGCAAATGATCGCACGATATTTTTGAAAAATAGCCGATATCCACCTTTCCTATACCACCACGCACTTATGTCGTGGAATACAACCAGACGCAATAAATCATTGCAATAATGTATATCACAATATTTTGTTATCGACAATTGTTTGGATCCTAGCGTTACACAAACAGTTATATAGTATTACATAGAAAAGCATCCTTGTCCATCCAACCCTGTTGGCAGACGAAGGGCGTGCTGGGCCGGCACCAGAAGACCCACACTGGCGAGAAGAACTTCATCTGCATGTGTGGCTGCAAGTTCACCCGGCTGAGCAACCTACGCCGCCACCTTACTAAGGTGCACGAGCAAGGGGCCGCCAGTAACTTTATCTGGCCCACTTCCACCGTCAAACGGGTCAATAGTGAGTCCCGAGGGGGGGAGGAGGAGGAGGACATGACCGTCGTCTCCAGTGGAAATATTGTGGATCTGACCCCTAGCGTCGGGGGGATGGAGGGCCTCCAGATGGTGTCCTTGGACTCGTTGCCTCCCTTGCCGGTCCTTCCCCCCTCATCCTCGCTGCATTTTAACTCGCACCAGGTGTGAAACTATTTTTAATTAATGATTTAATGATTTTGAAAATTCCGATTTGATTTTCAATTTAGAAACACATTGTAAAAGGTTATTTTCCTATTTTAATCAAGTTGACATATTTTAGATGATCTGCCAGTCATAACATATTATGAACACTATACAAATAATAGCCGAATATTATGGGACAAAATAAACACTGAAAATATGAATTTTCAATTATTATTATTTTATCGATTTTTCATTACATCGTGAATACATATATCATAAATAAATACAACGTTAGTTACACGATTATATCTATATTTTATCTATCCAAATTATACCTAAATATCTATGATTTATTCATGTCTTTTATACTGAACTACGCTCCCCTCTCAGGAAGACTCGCTGCCCGAATTCACGCCGACCGAGTTGAAAACCACTCTGGATCCGGGGGCCATCTGGCGACCCATGGATAGCAACCAGCCCAGCTGCTCGGCGACCAGCAGTTGCCATAGCAACCAGCATATGAGTAACAACATGAATAACACGACCACTTTGGGAGGAGGGAGCTGCTTCACTACCAACGAACTCATGAGTTCATCATCCCGGCTATTAACCATGGACGAGGTGGTCTGGTCTAGTGCCAGTTACAATGGGTCTTTGAGCTGTCTATTAGGTTAGTTGACATCCTTTCTTGTGTTATTGATTACCATTAATTATTATATGTACTGTATGTATTGGTATGTATTTTATCTGCAACATGTTCTTTAATAATCATCAAAGTCATATCAAAGATAATTTCTCCTCTGGTTAAAACTATTCACCTCGGGTTAAAATTATTCACCTCAGGTTAAAAATTATTAACTCGAGATATGTTTTGGCCTTTTCATTTGGCTTCTCAGCCAATCAAAAGCGATCATGCATTCTAGCGTTAAATTGGCACGGAAATTAGGTCTAGGCAAAATAT
>JAUZND010003119.1:0-12441 GCA_034780555.1 Coelogynopora nodosa
ATTTTCTAGGCCTGTGTTATAAGTACAAGTATAACTTGGACTTGGTGGACTTCCTTCATTTTCTTTCACTTTTAGTATTAGTCTACTTTTGGCAGGTTTTCTTGAGTTTTTTCTAGGAAGATGTACTCTGGTTATTTCCAGTTTTATTAATTCCTCTCTTTTGCCTTTTGTGTATCTTTTTTGTCAGTTTTCTTTGTTATATAGTTACCCTTTCTTTTGATTTATATATTTTTATTTCTGATTTATTTCTTTTCTTTCTATCTGGTGAGCTGATTTTGCCTGATGGTTCAAATCAATTTTATACTATAATACTATATTATGAACAGAAAATTTAGTTGTTTCTGTCTTATCTTTATTTTAACTATTAATATAAATCATTGATGCATTCATTTATTTATATTTACATAATTCTTTTATTTGTTTCTATATCTTTCTATATTACTTAATTAAAAGTTACTATTAGAACGGAGTAGACAATGTTAATAAATAATTATGTAAAACACTATGTCATTTTATTAAATTTCAGTAAGCTTGCTAGTTTTTAAATAAATCACAGCAATTAATTTAATAAACAGTACTACATTTAAAATTTTAATGATGGCTAAAAATTACTGTATAAAATTAAAAATGCCTGAAAATTCAATTTGTGCGCCCATGAATATGTGAGTAGTTTGTTTAACCTATATTATAAATATAATGGTGTAGTACCAAAAATGTTGAGGTCTTACAAGCTACAACCTTATACTTATAGCTAGAGTGCATTTAAAATTGATCATGGTGGGAATTTGTATTTTATTTTTAACAAACCAAAAGTGGTACCATATTTTGATCTTAAAATTAATGTAATTTTCAATTTGTAATTTAATTTAATGTAATTATTTTTTAAAACTTAGTAAATTAAACCATTTTGAAATCAGCCTAATCCAATAGGGATGACAGCACAAAGGCATTAATTGAATTAAACATGTCTTAATGTGGTCACATGCACCGTCCTGTCCATTATATACATTATGTTTAAAGTGCAGAGCCAATTTAAACAGTAAAACTATACCTAGGTGTTTATAGGTAGTTTTGTAATGCGATTACACTGTAAATAACGGCCTAAAAAACCAACAAAAAGTGCCGACCATCTGTAAATAAATGTTATGAAGGGACTGTAAATTATAATAAATACATGTATTAGCATTAATTAATAATTTATATATAAATATTTATAAATTATGGTGTATTATATTTTAGATTAATAGATATATAAATGTTTTTTTTAGTAATAAAGGTTAAAATACGACTACAATTTATTATATTTTGTAAAAGTACCCGAAACTATTAAAATACATTAATTATTTTAAATGAGCCGCAGAAGATAAAATAGTAAAAATTAAAATCCTAATACAATAGAAGCAGAAATAATTAGTACATATTTTATAAAACGTAGTTATAAAACGCTATTTTATACATTAAAAATTAAATTATATAAAAATATTCTCTGATGTGCATTACGTATTCTTAAAATTTGTTAATTAACTATATTTATACAGTTTTGAATAAGTATTAGTATAAAACAATGTAAATTAAATAAAAATATATTTAGTTCATTTAAATATTTTATTATTAATATATGTCATCATTCTTGTTGCATTACACTTTTTTGTAATGTATATTCAATAAATTGATATTCATTTCGAATAACTGCCCATGTATAATATAAATTGACTTTTGTAGCTCATTAAATCGGCATATGTGACAATATCTAGTTGTGGACGTATTTGATCGACATTCTAAATTTGTTCTTATTAATTAATTTGATTATTTTAAAATCCAATTTGTTTCTTTTAAATACTTTTGCATTGATGACCTTAAAAAAAGGTTAAATGTACTTAAGATTTGTCTTCCGGATTTAAGTTCCAACCACAATATCTATATCTATACCGGAAATTTTTTAATTGAATTGAGTAAAAAAAGAATTAACATTTATTAATGAAGTGTACCAATTAATCCTATTCTGTGACAGTTAATACATGCATGGTCATTTAAATTCTATTTTAAGACCGAAATAAAATTGTAGCACCTTTACCAAAAGAATCAAAATGTTATGAAATGCCGAAATTACCCATGTGTTTCTTAAGGATAAAGCTGTCTTCGGTAGTTTCTTATATTTAAAGACAGCACAGCAGTTATTTAGTAGGTGAAAAGGCCGTATCTACTATTTTTTATTTTATAGCTCTATGAATTTCCTATTTTAACACCCAGATAATAAAACATGACATTTAACTTTAAATTTTAAAATTAAAGGCAATACTTTATTGTGTTTTGGAAAAACAAAGAAAAAACACGAGCAGACAAGGGAAGTAGATTGAGACCATTTTTGAAAAATAAGAAATGGCCAACATAATACACCTACTATTAACAGAAAAATTATAGCTTATGTATATAACCTAGATCCAAGGCTGTACAGGAGTCATTCAAAATTTGGCTGTCAACAAAAATAACACAAACAAGATAAAATATAGAGGGACAGGCTGGTACGGCAGAAAGAGCGTTATTCGAGGGATGTTATTGTTCATACAAATAAATATAACTGAAAGAGATACGAGGGAAGCCGTCAATGAGATGAAACAAATAACTGAGAATAATAAACACTCGTTCAATAGTCTCTATAGATACCGTCGATTTGGCCAAGTTTCAATTATCATTATAAATGTATACCTATATAATATATATTTAGCATAGAGTACTAGAAATAGTCACAGTGTGTGTATATATATATAATTGGCGTGCAGACCACAGTCAACTGACATTGGAAGAGAAAAAAAAGGACAAAACAATCATGTACAGTACAAAATAGTGACAATAAAAGTGGCATAAATCATCAGGAAAAAGACAGAGACGGTTCACACATCGCACGACTAATACATGTATAGTACATGCACGGCGTTTGGCATGCACAGGTTTCGTATATAGCTCACTGTCCACGCTACAGCTGATAACAATAAAATGAAAATAATAGAAATAATGTCGCAAACAAACGCACCTTTAAAAAGAATGTTGATTCAAGAATATTGCAGAACTGTTAGAGTGAATAATCTATATTTTACTTAACTTGGAAGACAGTGTAATGTAATGCATACTTGTTTTGAATGAAAGAAAACCAATATTCAGAGAGAGAGAGAGCGCGAGAGACTAAAATGGGTACTTGACAGGAGAGAACAATGGTTTATACTAACATGAAGTAAACAGACCCAGTATACTAAATTAAAATAAGACGAAGAAAGAGGAAACATCCCCCACAAGATAGTCTAGCCGCAGACTCGATACAGTGTTACAGGCGGCAACGACAGAAGAAAGCAATATTACCTAGTAGAAAAATAATGCACCATAAAGGAGCCCCTACGCAAAGATTCCGTATGGATGAATCATGTATTGTAAAGATATCAAAATATTATTCCTTGAAATATTGAAAAATTTCACTTATTCAGTTTAATTGAAATAAAGATTTATAAACAGCACTTTTATTTTACCTATCTACGAATTATGATTATAGAATAGGATTTTTTACTGTTGAATAAACAATAATCCTGTTACAGATAATAATGATCTTGAGTGAGAAAACTAGCTGCAAGCATCTTCAATAGTTAAAGTTCTGCAATTATGTTTAGAGAATTAAATTAAGATTGGTGTCATTCGTTAGTATGGTCCATAGTGACAATAACCACCCTCATTGGCCTATATATTTGAGCTAATAACTATTTTAAAATCTATTACGTTAAAGCCTCGAAGAAGATCGGCCACTTATCTCTACAATCCATATTCGACATCCCTGCAGAATAATTACCCCCACCACCCCACGAACGATAAACCAACCCCACCCTAGACCTAGTTATCCCGGCGTACACGCCTCTTCTTCCGTGTCTCTGTCACCTGATGCCAGTCATCGTCACCGCCACTAGCAGCGGTGGCGCCTCCCGCAGTGACCACCGGAGGAGCAGGAACCGAAGAGGAGGAGATGGCGGCGGAGGCGGAGGAGGGGGAGCTCACAGCCCCGGCAAAGGTGGTCACCGACTGAGGCTGGTTCTTGGAGAGTTTCTTGAGTCGTCGTCGACACGCGCCCGATGTCCGACTCGCGAGCAGCCGCTCGGCCTCATCCTCCTCCTCGTCCAACTCGAGATTCTCCTCCTCCTTCTGTTCCGCCTGCCCCTTCTCTTCCTCCTCCAGCAGGTCGGGCTCCTCTTCGCGCAGGTCGGGCAGATCTTCGTCGTGGCCGCTGGGCAGATCGATGAACTCGAAGTCGTCCGTGCTGTCGGTGGACGAGGAGGTCTCTTTGTGCTCCCGGGAGTCGGTCCTCTCCACTAGCGGAACCTTCTCCGGCTGCTGCTGCTTATTGTTGGCCTTAGCTGGACCAGCAGCAGCAGTAGTGGTGGTGGATGGAGGCGACTGTTGCGGTGTCACCTCTGCCGGAGTTACGACGGGTGGTTCATGATGATGGTGGGTTGGTGAGGGGCTGATGCCGATGCCGCCACCTTGGGCCTCTCTCACCTCTTCATCTCCCCCCTCGAAGGCAGTAGTTATTGTTGTAGCAACAACAGCAGGGGTTGTGTTAGCGGTGGCGGTGGTGGAGGACGGCGTAGGAGTGCGTCGCGAGCGTTTGTCCTTGCGAGAGGCCGGGGTGATCCATTCCTCGGCGGACGCGAGACTGGTGGTGAGGCTCTGGTCCATGACGTCATGGCGGGGGAGATTATGCACCCTCTGCGGGGAAGTTGGAGGCATTATGTTGCGTATAGAGAAGTGACACAGAATTACAGAAAGTGTGTCGTAGTTTCACTGAGGGTATAATACAAAATGTTCAATTAAAATATTCGGGGATGCCCAGGAACAAATCCATAGGAACACAAGAATGTGTCTTTAATATTAGTTACCCTTTCTTTTGATTTATATTTTATTATTTCTGATTTATTTCTTTTCTTTCTATCTGGTGAGCTGATTTTGCCTGATAGATGGTTCTAATCAATTTTATAGATTATTATTCGGTATTTTTATATTAACAAAGTTCATATTATTTTTCGAAAAATGTAAAATACCTTTTCAGTTATTAATTAATAGTATGATATAAAAAATAATATAATTTGAAACATATTTTCAGGCTCATAACTAAAGGTGTCAAAATTAACAATTTTAGCTCCCTAAAATTCGTCAGTAATACCGTTAGACCATCTACCACCAGGACTTCTCAATATGGGACTGTAAGCTTCTTTCCTGACACTAGCACAATATTGTGCCGTTAAATCTGCAGTTCAACTGTTCGAGCTCAGTGGAAGACAGTTCACATAATTCTCATCCCTAACAACGCTAATCTGATAATAACAGTCTTCATCACCCCAGCTCTATTGTGAGCCTAAGAAAAGCTGAACACAGGAGTATACCTTTAGAAAGCTATAAAAAACTCCCAAAATAATAAATACCTATGAGTCCTTAAAAGATCTTCTGGCTCTGATCTTTCTTCTCGTCACTATCAATAATTTGCTTAAATCATCGATCACCTAAAGTGTGCACCCTAGCTATCGATTAATCAAAAGCATTGGACATTGCAACCTTTTTTTAGCATTTCTGCCTGATGAATTATGCAACTGGTTGATCAACTACTTCCAACTTCCAAAACCTTTCACTCGGCACAAAACAAGAACGGTGAGAAATCGAAATAAGCACAATTGAGTCTTGTTGCCTTCATTATTACCTGCAGCAGATTACTCCATGAAATACTTTCCTAAAATATGACGACAATTCCTTAACGATCCGTACTGGAGCACCACTGATTAGATCATACCCAAGAAATGATTGTTTGTTACCGCAATTCAGCGAAAGAAAAAAGGGTCATGGAAATGAAAGTTCTCGGAGTTGGCTTTAATGACCGGATGTCTATTATTTGTCTAATGTCTTATATCAACTCAAAAGTGGATCATCATTTGTATTAACAAACAATACAAATAATTGTGAAGAGGAACATAAGGTTATTTGAAAATATATTCATTGCCAATACTGCGTGTTACATCAAAATATGTCTGGATTAATCATCTGACACATTTGTAGGTTTTTCTAATTTCCCATACAAGAATGACAACTTTGCACCTCATAAACATAATTTATAAGCCTAAAAATATATAAAATAGTTGAAATTCAATGAACCAATTACTAAAATTTTTACAATCAAAAGATATAGCATGTCATGCTTCACGACGAATGACTTACATCCAATAATTTATAATCAAACATTCAATCTATAGATACGATTAGATGTAGAGAATTTGTAACTGCACAAAAACCTGCATAATTCTGAGTTCAAATCATTAGTTTCCAAAGCATGAGCGTATGGTCGATATATACAATACACATTATGTTAATACATACACCAGTCACCAAAGTGTCATAGACCAAATCAATTTAAGTCAAACTTTACGGAAGCCCGAAAAATTATGAGCTCTGCACATGACTTAAAATGATCTAAAAATGAAATAAAACAGACATTTGAAATTGTTGTCTGTATAAAAATGTATTTAAGTTAACCCTTCGTACGAGGAGATATTTTATGTGGTTTGCTACGTGGAAGGGGGGTATTTTACACCCCCTGGAAAAACAAACTTCCTAACATCCGATTAAGCTGAAATTTTGTATACGTATACCTTCTGAAGACTTGTCAAGCTTTTTTATTTTCCAAAAAAATAATTTATTAGTATTATTTTATGACCTGAATACGTCATAAACTCCAATTAGGAAAACTACACGAAAATAAACATATATGCCATATATTGACCCAAATATACTATAACTTTTGATCAATTCAACCAATTGACTTGATTCTTTTTGCATCTGATTCCAGATCACAAGATCTATATATTTAAAAAAATAATTATACGACTTATATAAATATGCAATAAGTAGAATAAATTATATTTGAGTAATATTTTAAATTGCTGGATATTTTAGCAAATAATTTTATTATTTAAGTTATAAAATATGTATATATAATATACAATAAACTTATTTTTTCTATTCATGTTGCAAGTTTTAGCTCCTAATATTATCGGCAAGTATGAAAACCCGGCGGGGGGGGTATAAAATTGGTTAACAATAACTTTTTTTCTTTCTGTTATGTGAAAATATTCGATATTATATTTTTTTAGTTAGATAAAAGTACTTTAGTCATTGAGTAAAAAAATCAGGGTCATACATTATATAGTTCAACCAAAAACTTAAAGTAATATTTGAAAAAATAATTGCTATACCCCTCCAGGTACGAAGGGTTAGAAACCATTAATTCATTACATATAGTCTTGCATAATTTCCGCTAAATTAGTTATTTGATGTGTAAATATTATGATGTCAAAAATAGTCTTACGGCAGATTCATCACATAATTTCCCCTCCCCCTCCCCCCCCGCTAATCGAATGCACTAAAGTCAGGCACTTGTTATTGTCAAATAGACAAGTAAACAAATTTCCGAATCGCAGAGAAAACAAACTACGCCATACTATTTAACAGCCTAGGTCCTGTTAACCTATTGACCCCCATGTCCTGTCCACCCAACTTATGACTATTAAATGTAGCGGATTATCGAAAATCATATATATTATACAGAGATCACAACAGACTACAAAACGAGAATACACTTACAAAAATAATGGACTTAGAGTCGAGTAGGTTACCATTAAATTGATCGATATATTGATTTTGCCATACTTAAAGATAAAAAATTCAAGACGACCAATCAACTTGAAGTAAAGTTTAAAAATCAATATTGTATAAACCATAATTAAGACCGGTGCAGAATATCACAAATTAAATACATGCAATGCGATAAAATACAATTATTTATTCTGTTATGCACCACTAATCCGTTCCATATTGTCAATCTTCATGCTTATTGCTAGTTATATAAATAAATTCAAATTAACCTATTAAAAACCAATAACGAGACCCCCACCCCCTAGACCAACAACTCCCTAACCAATCGGAAGAGATAGAGTACATACCACGTCCGCAGATCGGGGGGATTCCTGAGTGTCCCGTTTCCGAAGTCCACTCGATTTTGACTCATTCGACTTTTTCTAGACGACAAAGAAAATAAGCGACAGCTCGAGTTAAAAATATAATTGTGATTGAAATATATATATATAATTTTAGCTTTCAACTTTTAAAATACAACAGCAGATAACAGAAAAGATATTTAGTTAATCAATTATTAGAAAATTTTTCGGTATACTATAAACCTACGTATCAAATAATAAGAGGGTTAGTATAGATAAAACCACAAAAAGGATAACTCAATTTGAAACCGTGTGTTTTGGCGCACAAAAAGGTCAATTACTGCTTTACGAAGGACGGCAAATATAAAAATAAAGTTATATGTACAAGCCAACCGCTACACATATACATCCTATGGTAAATGTTAAAAATAACATATCTAGTAGAAACTAAAAACCACAGAAAAAGATTCTGCAGCCATAAGATTCATAAATCTGAAAAGCAGATATGATTGAAACAATCTCAAATATTGAAATTTGTCAATGACAAATCATGAACAAACGAAAATAAGAATTTATTTAATTGAATAGAAACCTGAATAATGCACGCAATTTTTTTAATAATAAGGTTTTGCATATATTAAATAATATACCATTAGCGGGGAACAATTTTATGATTTATCATAGGTAGAATAATAAACTTGTTATATAGTTGTAGAAAATATTTTAAAAAAATCATTCGTCATCATCAGCACATATAATTGTAGACACAAACACCATAGCGTAATTAAGTTTAGAATCTGACACGAATACACTATATATACAGAATCCGTGTATTCATTCTACACTACGTTTGGGCATTTCTTTTAGAATTGGTTGTAGGGGGGGAAGGAGGGATGCGTCTCTTGATTACCATGTCTGTTATGTACGTTTATAATTAATAATACGCAGTATACATACAGGTTCCCAGTATTAAATAATTATTAACTTTACTGTTTTATTCAATTCTGCAGTTGGCTACGCAGTAGTACAGAAACAAAAAGAAATCTCTTCCGCCATAGACACATAAAAACCACCCGCTTTGTGATCAATAATTATGTACATGTGTCGCTCTGTAAAGTGTAAGCACGGCCACAGGGTACAAAACGTAGTACTATATATCATCAAAGTGAGCCAGTATACCGGAATACCCTTATCACAATATAATAACGACAAACAGATTTAATTTCTCCACAACCAAATGCTCTAAATTATGTAAAAGCCATGTACAAAAACTAACGGCTTTTGTAATAATGCTATATTTTATGTAACCGGACACTAAAGCATAACAGCTATAATTGTCGATAATTACCAATTGTTTAAGCAATAAAATACAGCCGTCATTTACACAATGGGAAAACACTCGGCTTAAATTAGTGCACACAGATTGATATTACACAGCAACAGAAAACAAGATTACATAGTGACATAGAGCTACTAAAATTAACTATGTTTTGTAATAAAGTCGACCAAGATATGAAACTTAATTGACACTGTGAATATATATATGTAATGTATAAATGTGTAAGTATGATGCTTTGAGAAGGATACACATACGCCTAAGTAGAAGCGTATCTATCAAGTACATGCTGATCTAGATATCAGCCAAACCAGGTGACATAACAAAGTAGGTGTGGCTGTACTTAAGAAAAGACATAGGTAGATTAACTAATGTACATAATATAAATAATAGTAGGTTTACGTAAAATAATTACACAACCGATACATTTTATTAAAAATGTATTAGCTTAATACTATTATATATATATGCACTATATAAGAAGAGTAGGGGGTTCATGAGTCTTTGCTTACATACTTTTATGGGGTTACTATGAAATTTGTATCCAGGCGAACAGAAGATGGGTGGGTATTAATTTTGAAGATTTTTATGAGTACGTAATTATATTATTAAATTACTATGATTAAATTGATTAAAGAAAATATTCGGCAAAAGAAATCAATATGGATTAACATAAAAAAAAACCACAATAAAATTTTAAGTTTATTAGAATTATTACAAAATATCCAAGCTTTCACCTTTCATCAAGAAGGCATAATCATGGTATAATTATTCCTTACAGTGACAATTACTTGTTTTTATTTATCATGGTTTAACATATTATAATAAAAACATTAACCTATAATAACAATTTCGAAAATGGTAATATGTCTATCTAATTGAAATATATAATTTCGTTGAGTAATTTGAGAACATTACAATTAATTACTCGACTGCAAAACAACATAGCAAGTTATTGTATCCCTTACGACTCCGTCCAGGAGCTTTGTCGATGGGTATCACAAAAACAAAATAAACAAATTAAAAAGAATACACAACAAAAAGTAGCGACATTTGATACATCCTTTGCATCAGTAATGCAACCATCTCTCATGTCAACCTCATCTTTTACACTGTCGATCTATATTTTGCGAGGGTATCCCACAAGTTTTCGTATTTCTACACCCATACCATTTAAGTCTATGAACTTCAATTACTTTAGATAAGGGTCTCAATGTTCCAGTAATGGGTTAACTGTCCTCATTGCCCTTCCGTTGGATGAGGCTAACTTCTACTATATTCCGTAAGCAGGTAATCTCAAATGAGTTCTACTTATTTTGATCATCCACAGCCAGCGTCTAGGTTTCGCTTTAATACAGGAACACGAATTGTATTAATGATTGATATAAATTTACGCAAAGTTCGATGTATGTTGATTTAGATATATTATTTTGTCAAAGCATTTAAGTACACATACCTATGCACATCTTTTTCCTCACATTAAACTTCCATAATTTCCGACTGCTCTGCACTTATTCCAAGTTAAAAATCATGACTGTTGTCATCTAAAGTTGGAGATTAGGAACATTGTCTGCAATGAGAGTAATATCATCCGCGAAGCGAATGTTATTAGTCTCCTCTAATTTTGAGAAAGCATCATAACTATTTTTTTATTATAGTTGAATCTTAGAAGGAGAGACACGGAGATAGAGGGGTGCCTTGTCATATGCCTATACGTACCATCATATGAAACCATTTTATTAGCTCTTCATCAATTTTAAAAGTATTCTCATATACAGAGTAAAGAGAATCCAGGACTTTCACAAGATTTTCCAAGAAGTCATAGAAGCAGATATTGGAGAATAAAATGTTTTGTCATACTGTATCAAATACTTTTTGGAAGTCAATGAAATTTACATAAAGATCTCTACCATTTAAAAATATTTTTGCTGAGTTGATGGAGAGTAATAATTTATCAATAGTCCCCGGGTTGTTTGAAATCTAATTTGTTGATGACTAGATAAATCTATTCTGGATTATTGTAGGTATAACCTTATTTACTTGACTAATTAAACTTATTCCACCATAGTTCCAGTACACAATTTGTCTTTTATTTACTAAATGTGAACAATATTTGCTTTTCTCCATTCCAATGGATTATTTAGACAATTAATATTGAAAGAATTAATGCAAAAAATTTAAATAAAAGATGACACCCATATGTACTCAACAACTTAATTAATTACTTTTTTAAAATACATAAGTGCTTAAACTAATAGTGGCCTGGTGGTTTGTGGCAAACTAAATTTCATAACATTTCAAAACAATTAATATATAGTCATAATTGATTTTTAATAATGCCATTATTTTTATTTATTGATTAAGCTAGAAAATATAGCTTGTAACACCATTATAAAAACCTTAATATTGAGGTACTTATATTAAATTTTCTTCCAAATTTGGTGAAACAGATAACAAATTACCCTGGAAAAAGTAATGTGTACTTTTTTGAAATCCACATAAAAATTAAAAAACCACAAGACAAAAAGTAACTTAACTTACACTGAATTATATGTAAACAGTTCTATATAGTCATGAAAAATACCCTAAAAATGAACAAAGTTGGTCAGATATCAGTTTCCTTAATAATGTCATCAAGTTTACACAATTATGTCTTCTTAAAAATTTATATTATTTTTAAAGTCTTTTAAATTTACCAGTTTTTGTTTGATTCAAAACACATTTCCCTGAGTTTCGCTTAGACTTTAAGAACATCCAAAATCACTTATAATTTTCAATATTTAATAACCATGTGAACCTTATATAATACTAATTATTAAAGTAAATACAATCACTAAAACAATGACAAAATAAATATGCAGATATATTTATCAGACATATGATTGACTAGAGAACAAAAATAGTAAAACCAATCTTTTAGGTAGAATATCACCATGTATTCAGCATAGCAAATAAAATGTTTGCTTAGTATGAAAAAAGTTAAGGTTGTATTACATAGAATGTATCTAAAATCTATAGGGTGGTCCGTAATTAAGTTCGTTTTTGAAAACCCATATAAAAATTAAATGAATCAATTAATTTCTCTGTCCT